>JAQSVH010010147.1:0-11949 GCA_029448705.1 Adansonia digitata | reverse complement strand
AAGATATTTTCTCATTGCCTTATATCAATATTCTAGTAGATAACACCACTAGAAATTCCTATTTTCTTTCATGGGTAGATTTTCAAGCTACAATCAAATTAAAATGGCACCTAAAGACGTGGATCTTTATGACCATGTAGGGTACATTCTCTTACAAGGTTATACCTTTTGTACTCAAAAATGTTGGGTTAACTTATCAAAGGGTAATGTTAACACTATTCCATGACCTCATGCACAAAGAAGTAGAGGTCTATATGGATGATATGATTGCCAAGTCCTCAAAAGAGATTGACCATATTGCTCATCTTTGCAAACTCTTCAAATGATTGTGTAAATATAAACTCAAACTAAACCTAGCCAAACGCACCTTCAGTGTTACCTTCGGTAAGCTATTAGGCTTCATTATACGTAAAAGAGGAATTGAAGTTGATGTTGACAAGGTAAAGGCTATCCAAAATCGTCCACCACCTTATACCTAAAAAAAAGTAAAGAGTTTCCTTGGGAGACTAAACTATATAGCTAGGTTTATATCTCAATTAACCAATAAATGTGATCCAATCTTTCGCCTACTTGAAAACAAAACCTTGATGAGTGGAATTATAAGTGCCAACAAGCTTTCAATAAGGTTAGGTGTTATCTATCAAAGCTATTAGTATTGGTATTATTGGTGGTCGATCGACCACTAATCTTATATCTATTAGTCTTTAACAATTCCATAGACTATGTACTGGTTCAACATAATGAGTCAAGAAAAAAAAGGCAAGCTATCTACTACTTAAGCAAGAGATTAATAGTGTATGAAAATAATTACTCCACAATCAAAAAGTTATGCTCTAGCTTGGATGGCTTAGAGGTTAAGGCAATTCATGTTATATCACACCACATGGCTGGTTGCCAAACTGGACCTTATCAAGTACCAGTGCAATGCTCCTGCTTTATTAGAAAAGGTAGTCTAGTGTTAAGTCTAACTTTCTGAATATGACATCATTTATGTGAGTCAGAAAGCCATAAAAAGTAGTGTGATAGCAGATTTCTTGGCAAGCTGAGTTAAAAAGGATTACAAACCACTAGATTTTGAATTTCCAAATGAGGACCTAATATACATATCCAAAGCGAAAAATGGTATCAAGTGTAGCCAAACTTGGAAAATGTACTTTGATGGAGCTTTAAATGCATTAGGGTTGGGAATAAGGGCTTTTCTAATCTCACCAAATGGAGATTATTATCCTTTAACTGCCAGGTTAAACTTTGACTGCTCCAATAACATAACTAAATATAAGGCTTGTGTATTAGGACTCGAAATGGCCATTTAGAAAGGCATCAGGACTTTATAAGTGTATGAGGACTCCATCTTGGTAATTTATCAACTCCAAAAAATGTAGGAAACAAGGGAAGCTAAGTTGTTCTAATACAAAAAACTAATTAATAAACAAAAATAATAATTTGACAAAATCACCTTCCAACATTTACCCCATGAAGATAACCAAGTGGCAAACATTTTAACGACCCTGGCTTCTATGTTTGAAGTAACCCAAGATCAAAAGTAATACCCATTCAGATGAGTATTCACGAAACTCCTACCTACTATCGTAGTGTAAAAGAAGAAAGGGATGGGCTATCGTGGTACCATGACATTCTTCATTATATTTAAGATTAACAATATCCAGAGCATGCTACAGAAACTAATAAGCAAACTATCTGAAGAATGTCTAAAAGTTTCATTTTGGATTGTAAAGTTTGGCATAAGAAAAGCTAAGATCAAACATTACTCTAATGCGTGGATGCTCTTAAAGATAAAAGAACTCTAGAAGAGCTCTATGAAGGAATTTATGGTACTCAAGCTAATGGACATAAAATGGCAAAGTAAGTCATGAAGTTCGGATATTACTAGTTGATGCTCGAAAAAAACTACGTTAACTATGCTCAAAAATGCCATTAGTGCCAAATCTATGTAGACAAAATCCACATCCCACTTCACCTCTCCATATCATTGACGGCTCTTTAGCCTTGCTCTCTATAGGACATGGACATGATAAGAGCTTTCATACCTGAAGCTTTAAATGGGCATCGCTTTATTTTGGTTTCCATTGATTTTTTCACCAAATGGGTAAAAATGACCTTATATTTCAACATCACTAGATTTGTTGTGTGCAAGTTTGTGAAAGAAGACATCATCTGCTGATATGCACTGCCTCAACAAATCATCACAGATAATGCACGTAATTTGAACTACAAAATAATGGAAGCAGTTTACTCTCAGTTCAAGATCAAGATCACAATTTAATGCCATATCATACAAAAATGAACAAGGTGGTCGAAGCAACTAACAAAAACATTAAGAAAATAGTTGAGAAAATGGCCAAAACTTATAAAAATTGGCACGAGAAGCTACCCTTTTTTACACTGCATGCCGATCAAATAATGGTTTAGACTGCTACTAGAGTTACCCATTCTCTCTAGTCATGGAATAAAGGCAATCTTGCCTATCAAAGTTGAAATCCTGTCACTCAAGGTCTTAATGGAATCATAACTTGAAGAAGCTGAATGGGTTAAGAATTGATACGAGCAACTTAATCTCATCAATAAAAAAAAAGTGAAAGCCATTTGTAAGAGACAGATGTATCAAAAGCGTATAAGAGTAGCTCATAACCAAAAAGTCCATCCTTGTTAGTTTCAAAAAGAAAACTTGGTACTCAAAAAAAATCCTCTCAATTCACAAACATAATTGTAGAAAATGGACTTTAAAATAGGAAGGACCTTATATGGTTAAGCTAGCTTTCTCCAATGGAGCAATGATTCTTAGTAAGATGGATGGCAACCACTTGCCTAACCCCATAAACACTAATTCCATCAAGAAATATTATGCCTAAAAAGGTCTTTCAGATAAAAATCTACAAAAGCATCCTTATCTTCGAAAAGGCAGCTTAAGCAACCAAACCTTACCCTTGTTTAAACCTAATCGAAGCAAATGTTAACTTAATGAAATTATCCTACGTCAAAACACCAAATCTTGGCTCAGCCCCTTATCTTATCCTTTGCTAAACCTATTTCTAACCCTATCCTCAAGCAAAAAAATGGTGTCTACCTAGGCTTTAGGGTAATTACCATGGGGCAATCTAAAAGGTTCCTTAAAAAATGGCCAATATCAGGAAATTTGGTTATTTAAGAGAAGTTTTTAGAAGTACTCAGTAGGAGTACTCAGTAGGAAACTTATGCATTAGCATAAAAAAGGACCAATTATTGGAAAAATTAATTTTCAACTTTTTTTTGTACCTTCTAGAATTTTTAATGAATTGTATTTATTTTCCAATAAAAGTAAACTACAGCCATTCCATTTTCTAAATCTCATTTTTCATAGTTGCATATCTATTGCATCTTACTTGTCACATAATTGATAATGTTGATAGATTGTAGAAAATTGATAATAGGATTTCTTATTATTACTTCAAAGGAGATAAAACTTTATAGGGAAATCTTTTCAAATTCAAGAAAAGCCAAGAATGGATTCTAGAACCATAATCAGACTTACCTCTCAAACCTTCTCCATGTTGAAAAATGTGATAAAAAAATCCCCTATTAAACCTTAGCTAAAAAGTAAAGCCAAACTAATAATCCTTGACCCTTGCCTTTAAACCACATTCTTATCAATCAGTCTAGACCATTACGTACATTCTTTTAAGCATGCTAAAAACTAGTTCGCCAGGTTTTTCATCCTATTGATACGAGCCAGTCAGACTTAAGAACCTTTCTATACACCACAAGTCATCTTAACTTTTAAAAATGAACTCAACTATTTAAAAAAGTCTTTTGAACATAAGCAAATCTTAAAAGACATAAAACCTAATAAACCTTGAAGATGGAAGGTGATTCAAAACTCTAAAGCCAATGGCTAGATTAGTTTTTCTTTTAAAATCATCATCTTCACGTCACTCAAACATGCGTTTACATCTTCATGCATTATTCATGCATCAATTAACATATTTTAGGTATGAACTTCTACTCACAAAAGTCAAACTAGTAAAGAACCTCAAGCACATATTCTTATGTTCGAAAAGCCACAAAAGCCTCAAAGTAAGATACGTAAACTCATATTTTTTAGTCTAGAAAAAGCTAGATGCTTTATTTTTTTAGTCTATGAAGAGCTTGACACCCTTTTTCTTTTTAGTCCTCAAAAGGCAGGACATCTATTTTCTTTTAGTCTTTAAAGAGCAGGACACCCACTTTTCCCTTTTGGTCCTCAGAAAGTAGGTTTCCTTTTTCTTTGTAGTCCTTAATGAGTAAAACACCTTTTTTCTTTTAGTTTTCAAAAAACATTACATTTTTTCCCCTTTTAATCCTTAAAGAGCAAGACGCATTTTTTCCTTTAGTCCTCAAAGAGCAGGATACATGTTTTTTCCTTTTTAGTCCTTAATGCCTTATTTCTTTCCTTTTAGTCCATAAAAGGTTAAACACCCTTTTTTTCCTTTTAAAAAGTAAGATGCATTTTTCCTTTTAGTCCTCCAAAAGTAAGACACGTTTTTTCCTTTTTAGTCCTCAAAGAGCAGAACGCCTTTTTTCCTTTTAGTCTTTAAAGAGTATGGCACTTTTCCTTTCTAGTCCTTGAAGAGTCGGGTGCCTAATTGCCTCAGTCCACAAAAAGCTAAACGCTTATTGAGTTAGCCCACAGAGAGCTAAATGCCTATCAAGTCGAAGCCCACTTTTCTTGGCACCTGTTTAGAGGTTCAAACCCAAGAAATTACAAATATAGTAGGGAGGTTAAACCTATAAAGCTCACTAAAATTTTCTTATCAACTAGAAGTGTTGCCAACTTACTTTGCCTATTGTAGCCTAGTAATAACTAGATCATCATTTTTTCTAGCACTTAGGGGGCAATATTATACCCTAAACAAAATAATGTCTATTTTATCTTTGCCTTATTTTTTATCCTCAACAATAATCAAAGAGGGGTAGTTGTAGATAACTTGTTTCGTCTGGGCTAGCATTTGGAACATCAGAAGCCATCATCTAAGGCACCATTGAGGTTATTCGTACAAGCCCATTTCTAATCCTTATCACTCCTGACTAAGGTAAGGTCGTAAATTATTTAATTTAAGACCAAACCTTAAGAAATATATATTGAATAAAATAGAGCCCACATGCATATTTAATTATTTTATTTAGGCTTATTTTATTTATTATATTGGGTCATAAATTATTTAATTTAAGACCAAGCCTCATTAGATATATATATATATTAGATAAAATTGAGCTCACATGCATATTCAATTTTTTATTTGGGCATATTTCATTTTTATATTGGGTCATAAATTATTTAATTTAGGACCAAGCCTTAAGAAATATATATTAAATAAAATAGAGCCCATGTGCATATTTAATTATTTTATTTAGACCTCTTTTATTTAATTATATTAGGTCATAAATTATTTAATTTAAGACCAAGCCTTAAGAAATATATATTAAATAAAATAGGGCCCATGTGCATATTTTATTAGTTTGTTTGGGCCTATTTTACTTAATTGTATTCGGTCATCTTTTAAAATACTTTAAATTCTTGATAGGTCTTATTAAAATTATTTTGATTTAGTACTTCCATTATTTGAATTAATTTTGGGCCTATCGGGTTCGGTTAATGATTTTTTTAAGGATCCAATTAACTTGATGGTGGGGTATTCCAAGGAAAAAATTGATATTCAAGGGACATTTTGGAGCTTTGGTGATTAGTTGGTACATAAGTTTTAGTACTTGGACCAATTAAAATTTGAAAGCACATTCTAGTATACCATGGCTCATCATTTTTATTGGAGAAGATACAAAATTAACCTCTCACCCTTGGTTTATAGCCTCAGCCTACCACCTTTTATAAGCAACATTTGTCACTTTGCATGAAAAAAGGGATCCTTTCAAAAAAATTTTTAGTAGCCACCAAAAAAAATTCAACAAGTAGCCACCACCTTCACAAAAAAATTTCATTCTCATTTTTAGTTGCAACAAACAAGAAGGGAAAGATTTCATTTTCATTGAACGTTATTCTATGCTACACATTTCACACTATTTAGCTAAACTATCGAAACATAAAGAAAGAAGAAAGGAAAGATTTGAGCTTTGATGGTATATTCATTTCCCTCTTTATTATTATTATTATTATTACACCTCCATTTTATTGTCATGTTATCTTAATGATCCATTTCATGATATCCATAACCCATTTAAGGAAATAATGGACTCTTCTCGATGGTATTTGATTTCTTATTGCTTTGACGGTGCTTTAATATTACTTGGGTGATTAAAAATTGCATTCTTCTTTAGATGCTTTCAACAGCCCCTATATTGAAGTTAGGGTATTATGTCTCATGATTCATGCTTTATAAACATTCATCTAGAATTTCATGATGTTATTTAGGAGGTGGTTTGCATTTTGAGCAAGATTGGCTTGTTAAAATATCTTTTGATGATGCTTGTTCTTATATTTGATGTTGGGATGATGATGATACATTTTATGGTTTACCATATACTTGTTAAAATGCTTCTTCAAAATGCTTGCTTGATGAATGCATGTGCTATTTTAAAAACCAGCTCGAGTTAAGTCTATACTAACCTCAATCAAAAGGGATTAGCATGGATTTAACATTTTTAATCAAGTATAAATGTTTGGGATCATGGCTTATTAGGTCAAATAAATTCTATTTTTAATCAAAAATTAAAAATATTCTTAAGTGTTTAATTTGAGTTATTTTGAGCCTATTGTTACCATTGGTGTGGATAACAGATAGTTTGGTGACCTATTCTTGGGGGCTAGATTGGTCCATTACTCCACTACTATAGGCCTCAATAGTTGGACACTCATATGTCTAATGCCTTGTCACGTGACCATAAAAGCCTTAGCCTAAGAAAAACCCCTATTTTGGTATCCGCAGTATAGCAACCCATGTTTATAAGAAATTTTCAAACCTCAAAAAATTTTTTAGAATTTTTTAGTATTTTTCTTGGAAAGGGCCTCAAATTACCTTAACAATAATACCTTATTTACCCTCAAATCACTCTAGATGTAAAAGTTATGATTTTTTGAATAGTCATTGTTTGGAACACCTGGAATCAGTGATTCATATTCTATTTGACAATTCTAACCCATTGAAAGATTTTTCTATAATTTCTTAAATATTTTTCCTAAAAAGGTTATAAAATTTTATTTTGAAAGGTATTGTTTATGATTTAACAATTTTGAATGAGTCCAAGACATTTTTTCAAAGTTCACTACTCTTTTTTCCCTATATATGCCATCAATATTGGCTCAGACTTGGATTAAAAAATTAATTCCGCTTAGAAAATGATTTTCTAGGATTTTTGAAGTATCTGCTCTTCATGAATGGTGCAGATTGTGATGCTTTACAGTACTTCCTATCAAACTTGGCCTTTACAATGTTGAGTAGTGCCTTGTATTCATCGGCTGTGGGGATAAATCTTTCCAACTAAAGATGAAGCATTGATATACCAAGTTCCAAAACTGTAATGCTATTCATAACAAACTAACATCCAATTAGACTTGGAGTAAGAGGGCTATGTCTCTATACCTCTTCATGAATGACTCCCTTTTAGTACTGCTCTAATTAGCCCATATACTTTTAAAATCACACTAGTAATTTTGATGATATCTCATCTTGACCCTTTCATGTATCATCAAGACATAACTAGGCTTGAGAATATCCCCATCTTCACGTTCTCAATGTTCTAGCTATGCTTTGGCCTCTTTAAAAGCTTAAGAAGTGAACTATTGCGTCATGACAAACACCTCTTGCTAAAAATTAAAACCTTAACCAACTATCCCATGCTGATGATTATTATGTTATGACACATGCAAAAATCAAAAACCAAAAGGAAATAGGTTAATAACAATACAAAATAATAAAGTCAAGAATAAGGAACAAAAGAATAAATCATGAAAATTGCCCTAGCAGCAAATGATACGATGCCTAAGGGTAGACATAGTAGTTGTAAATGTTATGACTAGTTAAGTACTCATAGATAGCATAACGGCATGTCCTAAGAAAAATTCCCCTTTTCAACTGGTATGGCACCTTGCAAGATAAGTTGACGACCTAAATGACTTGTATATATGCTATCATCTAGCATTTAACATGTGTTAAGCCATCGATCAGACAGCATAATGGCTTATTTGGTTGAAGTTGTTGCCTTTATCAAGATGGTATGATATCCTTTAAAGACACCCAAAAATTTCTTCGGTGGTGATGTTCGTTTTCACCACCTAAGGTAGGATATGCGTTGAACTACCATTCAGACAACATAACGACCTATTCGGGTTGGATGACTTTTTAGGTTACTATAGAGCCCCATAAGTGGTAAAATACGTTTGTTATCACTTACTTATTGACAAAGGTTTGCCGTTGACGAAGCAACATAATGATATTAGTAGACACCCATTTTCATTGGGGTTTTTTTTCCAATAATCGTAATTATTTGAGATCGAGAACTTAGCTACCATTCAAACAACCTATTCGAGTTGGATATGACTTTTTAGGCTACTATGGAGCCCTATAGTGGTAAAATATGTTTGTTATCACTTACTTATTGACAAAGGTTTATCGTTGATCAGCTAACATAATGATATTAGTTGACACCTAATTTCATCGAGGTCTTTTTTCCAATATTCTATTTATTTGAGATCGAGAACTTAGCTATCGCCCTAATGGGGGTCAACCTCTGTCGGGTAGTTTACACATGTTTGTAACTTATTCTATCACACATAGATGGCTATATTGGCAAGTGACAAAAAAAGTGCCATTTGAAGACCGATATCGAATGAAAAGAATGAATATTCAAGAGAAAAATCAGTTTTCAAATATTCTTTTGTCAAATTTTGAAAGTCATTTATACAAATAATGTCACAATCAAAATTTCCATTTTATGCATTTTTGAGATTTTTTTGTAGAACCTAAAAAATTAATCGTTGTATATTTTTGTCATTTATGTTGTATTTATACCGATATACATTCCAAAAAATCAAAAATATTCAAGAAAAATTATATATTGGCATTTTCACCACAAGGTACCAAGTTGTCAATGTTGCCAATTACTTTTTAATTTCTCATGGTATCGTGAGTATTTTTCTTGAAAATTTTTTGGTATAGACTTCTTCCGGACTTCGGATCTTCATTTTTACCAATTTTTAAATTAATATTTTGGCTAATTTGTTGTATTTAATTCATTTTGTAAGTTTTAATATATTCTACAAAAAATTTTCTTAATTCAAAACACAAGCTTTCCCTTATTTATAAAATTTTCCATGGAATTTTCTTAAGTTTTGGACTTCAAAATTCTTTAAATATTTGCATAAAATTACCATAAAATCAATTTTGAAAAATTCCAACCCATTTTATGGATTTTTCATATTTTCAAGTTATAAAGCGTTCTACTCCGTAAAATCGGTTGGATTTTTTTAAGTTTATAAATTTTAAAATTCTTAAATATTTTTATTAAATTCAGACTAAATCAGTTTTTGAAAATTCAATTTTCATCCATAAAGATTTTTCCTATATAATTTTATGAGTTTTGGTTTTCTAGTTAAGATTTTTTTCAATATTTCATTTTCAAAATTTTTGTTTATAATTACTATTTTTAATTTTAATTCTTTTGCTTTATTATTTTTCTAATTTTATTATGAATTTTTTTCTACTTGTTTCATGGAAACTAATCTAATTGGTTTCTAACTTTTTCCTTAACCAATTTTGTTGGATTCTAATTATCCATTAGGTGATATTATCTAGATAATCATGATAAAATATTGTGAATGACAATCAATGGCTTGTCAATTTAATGCATCTCATCTTTTAATGAAAATAATAAGTAAAAAAATTTAAAATTAATTAAAAATTGTAATGAATTTCAGCTAAGGGGATTTTCTTATCCCTTTGGCCAAACCTCCCTCTTATAAATAAAGGGAGGATTTTTTGTTTTAGGGGATTTGGAATTTTAAGAAGAAAAAAACACAAAAAAAATACTATGCTATTTTCAAGTTATAAAGCTTTTAATGTATATTTTCTTCTAAAAAGCTTTAGTTTTTGTTGATTTCATTCATTTTTCTTCTTAATAGTGAGCTAAAATCATACTTAAGCTCATGGATTTTCATTCATGTTAAAAGGCTAAGCTTGATGGCTATGAGCTATTTTCTTTTATTTGTTTGTTATATTTGTTTTTTAATACCTATTTTTGTTTCTCAAGGTGTTTTTTAAGATATTGATTTTTGTCTTATGATGTTATATTTGTCATATATGATCACATGTATGTCATTTTCCTTGGTAGTTTCTTTTTAATATGTTAGAACAACATGTTTATATTTTTTTTTTATGATTTATTATATGATGATGTTGATTTGTGTTTGATAAAGGTTGGAAATGTGATTTTTGAGTTGGAAAAATTTTTTTGGTAGGTTATATAATAATGGCCAAAATTCATGTATACGTGATGATTTTTGCGACTGTTTGGTAAATATAAAAAGTTTAGGTACTAATTTCTATAAAAAAGTATTAAAAAATTGCTAGCCATCCCATGCTTGATTGAAACTCTCATACACACTTAAGAGTGTATTTTATGCATTTTATTTAGTAGAAATATATTTTTTGAATTTATAGGGTTTTTGGTAATTTTAAAAAAGTTAAGGGCTTTCGTGTAAATCTTGAAAAATTTGTTCTAGGGCCAAAGGAAAATGGCCAAACCTTGCTTGTGATTTTTGTGTTTATTTTAATTTATTCGATGTTTAATCTTGTGTTTTAATTGTGTAAGGACTAATTTGCAATTTTAAAAAAGTTTGGGGACCATTAGGAAAATCTAACATTTTAGGTTAAAATGGTCATCTCTAACATAAAATCATCCATTTAGAGTTTGTTAGAATATTTCTAGCATTCCACTGGTTCTCTAGTGGGGTGGTGAAAATATCAAAATCTTTTGTATTCTTTTAGTTCTCTTTAGGATATGAAATGCAATTTTGAAAAATTTAGGGACTTAATTGCATTTTTTCATTTTAGGTCACATTTGATATCCAAACTACCTATTTAAGGTAAAAATCATTGTTTCTTACCTTTACCATGTTCTTTAGGATTACTGGGTGTTAGCTATATTAGCTTTGAATTAATCTTGGTTTTGATATAACTAAAACTTAAGCTTAATTAGCTTGTGTTTAATTATTTTCAAGATTAGTGTTTTTCCATGAAATATTTTGTAAACACTTTAAAAAAATATTAGAAAGTGTTTTAACTCCTTCAAACACTCAAAAATGTGTTCTTAATACATATTTTTATATAAAACATTTTTAGATAAGTTTTACATGTTGTAAAGTCAGGAAAAACCTTTTAAAATTGATTTTCATATGAATGTATCGATACATTATGTATATATATCGATACAATACTTGGCAATAGCTAAATAATCTTAAAATGTAGAAATCACTATTCATGTATCGAGACAGAGCATTCTATATCGATACAGGACTGTTCATGTATCGAGATAGATCTTTCTGTATCGATACAAGACTGTTTAACGGTTATATTTTAGACCGTTAAACACAATGTATCGATACCCAATTAATTGTATCGATACAGAGGCACGAGAAACAACAAGAAATGATATTTTTAAGGCTCTAATGGCTATATTCCTTCACCAAATGCTCCCAATAGCTAGAATCATGATCAAGGCTATAAATAAGCCACTCCAACACCTTCAACAACAAGAATAATCGAGAGATTGTGCTTAAAATCATATCTTTCAATTTCTCCATCATTTTTGCTAAGTAGTTTATCTTTGTATAGGATTAATTCTTCTTATTTTTGTATGCTTCATTTTATATCTTTAGATACATATTTCTAGCCAAAATTCTTGTAAACACCTAACCTTTAGAGGTTTTATTTGTTTACACTCAAATCCTTGTAAAAAGGGGAGGTT
>JAQSVH010010125.1:1911-11953 GCA_029448705.1 Adansonia digitata | reverse complement strand
ATTTGAATTAATCTTAGTTTTGATATAACTAAAACTTAAGCTTAATTAGCTTGTGTTTAAATATTTTCAAGATTAGTTTTTTTTTCATGAAATATTTCATAAACACTTTGAAAAATACTAGAATGTGTTTTAACTTCTTGAAGCATTCAAAAATATGTTTTTGATGCATACATTTATATAAAACATTTTTTAGATAAGTTTCACATGTTTTAAAGTCGTGAGAAACCTTTTAAAATTGATTTTCATGTGAAAGTATTGATACACTATGTGTATGTATCGATACCATACTTGGCAGTAGCTAAATAACCTTAAAATGTTGAAATCACTGTTTATGTATTGAGACAGAGCATCCTGTATCAATACAGCACTGTTTAACGATCATATTTTGGACCTTTAAACATAATGTATTGATACCCACTTAATTGTATTGATATAGAGGCACAGGGAACAATGGGAAACAACATTTTGAAGGCTCCAACAGCTATATTCCTTCACCAAATCTTCCCAACGGCTAGAATCATGATCAAGGCTATTAATAAGCCACTCCAACACCTTCAAAAAAAATAAGAACCCAAAGATTGTGCTTAGAGTCATATCTTTCATTTTCTCCATCATTTTTGCTAAGTAGTTTATCTTTGTATAGGATCAATCTTCCTATTTTTGTATTCTTCATTTTGTATCTTTAGATACATATTTCTTTTGAGCCAAAATTCTTGTAAACACCTAACCTTTAGAGGTTTTATTTGTTTACACTCAAATCCTTGTAAAAAGGGGAGGTTACTACTTAGCCATTGAAAAGTAGTGAGAGAGGGTTCTATCTTAGCCACAAAAGATAAGGGGTAGAGGTTTCTATCTTAACCTTGAAAGATAAGGAGTGTAAACATTATACCTTGTCCTTGAAAGGTAAATAATTCAAGTTAGTGAATTATGGAAATCTGAGGCAAGTAAGGTGAGGTAGAGGACGTAGGCAATTGAGGTCGAACGTCTACAAACCATCGAGTTTGCTTCTTCTTTCCCTTTATTTTAATTGTTTATTTTTATTCACTAACTTGCACTCCAAAGTTTATTGTTTAGATTTCTCAATTTTATTTATCAAAGTTTTAATTTGCTAAAATTTTGAGAAATCAATTCAACCCCTCTTGATTTCATTCAGCACTAAAAGGTCTAACACCATCCATGCTTGGCCTAAAGCTTGGTGGGTCATTTAAGAGTGTGTTCATGCATTTTAATGTGTTTAAGTGAATTTTATAGATTTCTAGCTTTTTAGAAGAATATTTTGTAATTTTATAAAGTTTAGGGATTTATTGGGAAAAATTAAAAATTTTTGTTCTAAGGCCTAAGGTTTTTAGCTGAATGGTCCTAATAAATTTTGAGTGAATTTTTATGTTAAATTTATGGTTTGGTACTTGTTTTGATTTTAAGTCGTGCAAGAACTAAATTGAAAAATTAGAAAAGTTTGGAGTCTCTTAGGTAAAATCCTTGGATTTTAGGGTTAAATGAGTTATTTCAACATCAAATCATCTATTTAAAGTGTTTCGAACATTTTAGGAGCATTTCTAGCATTTTTAGTAATTTTGGGGCAAAAATACAATTTTGAAAAACTGTGGGACCTATTAAAAATTTTGCATTTTAGGTTAAATTTGATGTCTAAGGTACTTGTTTAAGGATAATTGTCATTCATGATATTTTTTAGTCTTTTAGGTTTATCAAGATACTATCATGTCCAAAGTAAAACTTAAAGAAATTTTAATAAATTACCTTGGAACCGATTCTTATGTGATCACCAAGATAATTTCATGTCAAAGATGCACATTAGTGATACGTTTGACCTTTAATGATTTTCTCAAGTCTTTTAAGGTTATTGCGATACTTTCATGTCGAAGGTAGATCATATAGACATTTTAATAATTTATCTTAAAACCAAGTCTTATGTGATCACCAGGATACTTGCATGTCGAAGGTGCATATTAAGGATAGGTTTGACGTTTCATGATATTTTCGAATCTTTTAAGGTTGAGATATTTTCATGTCAAAGGTAAAGTTTAGAGATATTTTAGTAATTTAGCTTAAAACCAAGTCCAATGTGATCACTAAGATACTTTCATGTCAAATGTACAAATTAAGGATAGGTTTAACCTTTCTTGATGCTTTCATGTCTTTTAGGTTTCCAAGATAATTTCTTGTCAAAGGGATGCCTTAAGGATATTTTAGTAGTTCACCATAGAATCGAGTCTTTTAGGATACTGAGATACTTTTATGCCAAAAGTTTACTTTAAGGGATATTTTGGTTTCTTCGACCAAGTCTGAGTCCTTAAAATCTAGTTTTCTACTGTTCATAAAAACTGGGTTTTAGGATAAGTTTTTATTTTTACTTTAGTAATATTATAATAGTACATGAAATGTCTCCCAACATATGGAAAGGATTTTACATATTATTTTAATAACAAGATATCCTTTCTTAAAATGAGAAATAAAGGGATATTTTAAATTGTGTAAAAATAAAACCTTTCGTATTATTCCAATCCTCTGGTAGGGTGCAAAAGATATTTTGATTTTTTTAAAAAATATTCGAAACCCGATTTTCTCAAATTGAATAATAAATTTAGTTTAGGAAATTTCAAAATATGAAAATTTTAATTAAATATTATATTTTGAAACTAAATAAAAATCAAGATTTTAAGTTAACATATAATTAAAAAGGACTAATCTTTGGGCGTCATGAGAAGGATCATTGCTTACTTGTTATTGTAATCGACTCTTGAACCTTTTCATGCAATGTCTGGTACAAGCATAGACCTCATTGTTTGTTTCAAAGGGTTTCGTAACCCTCAAGATACAAACTCCAGTTGGTAATTAATATCCCCTAGCCAAAATAGATTGGTGGCGACTATAAAAAAAATAATTGTTTTGTAACGACTATTTAGGGTTAAGTCAAGTGAACGATTCATCTTAACAACTATATCCTAAAAATGAAAAAAATAATGATATATATAAGTTTGAGGGATTCACTCACCTTTTAAGTCTGATGGGTCTGTGTTCACGTCTCCGCTACATTGTGACAGCTTGGCAACTCTACTGGGGACTAGTTAGAGAGTTAGGCTTAAAATTAACTATATGTTAATTAAATTTTGATTGGTTAGGTTTCAACTGATATTTGATTATAACTCTCAGTATTTCCAAAGAAAAATTTTCTTATTTTAACATATGTTAATTTTGCACTAATTAACTTTTATCCTTTTTCTCTTATCTTGGGGATTTAGAATAAGGTTTTTATTTCTAGTATTGTGCCGTAGAAAGGTTTGTTTATCTCTTCGCACCTACTGAACACATATACGTTTAGTAATTTCTCCTCCAGATCTATAGAAAGGGCATAAGTGACCTAGTATTTTAAGAGAAAGCAAAATAGCTCTACCTTCCAAGGTGTTAGCCTTTGTTTGGGCCAATGAAACACCTGCCAACTGTAAATTCCTATGCCTACCTGAGGTGGTAGCCTTGTTATGGGCATGGAAGATACTCCCACTAGAATTAAAACTTTTTCGGCATAAACTTGCGATGGGTAAAGATTATGGTACCCTAATAGTCCTTTTTGGACTTAAGGAGCAATCTGAGAACCAATTTAGATATCTAACTCAAACCTCTTATAATTGACCATACTAGCCCCATAATCAGAGGCATTCCCAATTTTAGAGGTCACCAAGAAGTTAAGAACACATGAAGGGATAAAGTTACATTTTCTTTTTTTATTCTTTATATGAATATTTTCATTTATTTAAATAATTCATAACTGTATTGTTTTTCACTTTGAAATTTCATTATTATTTGGATTTAATAATTCTTACAAATACTAACTTATTCTTTTTTTCCTTTTTATATTTTTTTGGGTGCATTGTCTTTCATATGCATACAGGGATGCTTGCTTTGTATTAGAACTTTAACTCAGCTAAATTTTCATCAGACTTTATGGCTGGATGGATACATTCAGTGGTTACTTCCAAGAAATTTGAGGATGTCTGCATGTAGTCAGAGTTGAATTAGAAAGATCACAGGGATTGTATATTAAGTATCAGAATTATTAAAAATCACACATTTGGATATTCATTAGAATAATTTGAAGGAGTTAGCCGAATATGGGACAAATGGGGGAACATGAAATAGACTTGGTTTCCAAAAAATAGACCAATTGCAATTCTCTTTAGGATATAGATCGACGAACAATTAGTTTTGGCTTTGATAGAATTTTGGGATCCATCATATTGGTGTTTTTCATTTAATCAGCATGATGTGACACCAATAGTTGAAGAATTCTTAGCTTTGCTTATGTTGGGTTTTTGGAAATGAGACCTATCTACTGTAAAGACCATAAACCAACAAGCTTTCACAAGTAGTTAGGTGAAATTCTTGATACAGATTTTTAGTCAGGCCACCATTATAGTGAGCAGAAAGGGAATACTGATGTAATTTCCTGGCAGTTTTTATAAGAGTACATCCGAATATGTCAAATAGTAAGAAAGCCCTTGATGCAATTACCTTAGCCCTATATTGGTTAGTTTTCTATGGTGTTGGGACATATGGAAGTAGCCGTGGTAAATCTATTTGATTGGTTAAAGAGAAATATGCTCCCAGCCTTTGCCATTTTAGCTGAGACAATTCGAGCATTAAATACATGTTAGAAAAAAGGCTGTGAAAGGTTTTTTTTTTAGGAGTGATCTTCTATTATACATTTGGGCTTGAAGCATTTTTAGAGTAAAAGGGTTAAGAAGGTTAAACCATACTTCTCACATCACATCCTTCTTCAAGAGTTCGTTAGAAAGGAATGGCCTAAGTTGGGAACTAAGAAACATTGGATCGAGATGCTTAAGACATGGCTTATAAGGACATACACAAAAAGCATCATGGTTTTCCCCAAAGCATGTGGAGAATTAGCATTTTTGCCTTGGCTCAATATTAGGGGTACTATAGGGTATGCACCATTGTTAGTCTGAAGGTAATATGGGTCATGACAATTTATCTCAATGATTTTTATGGGCACCTCATTTTGTTTGGACCAGTTTTTGGTATCTTAGGAATTAGAAAAAAGGTGAAAAAATAAAAAAATAGAAATAAAACTAGGGAACGATCGTCGCTTAGCAACAAAGTTTTTTTGGGGAAGGTCTAAAATGCTTATGGACTGCCTTAAAGAAAAATGCAAAAACGAGGCATCAAAGGTTATTTTCAAGGTGTCATTAGAGTCGTTCAGTTGAGTATGCAAGCCAATTTTCATCTCTTTGTGACCAAGATAAGACAACTCAAGGAACCTAAGGTATATGTCGGTCATATGGGTGCTTAAACACTGTTAAAAAGCTTTCACGTTGCCAAATTTTGAATTTCCATGTGTTGTATCGATACATGAGGGTTTGGTATCGATACCTAAGGTGTGGTATCAATACCTAGCATGATTGTATCGATACAACTCTTAGCAATAGCTAAAGTTGTGATTTTTAGTGAAATATATCGATATAAGTCCATGGAGTATCGACACAGGGCTCTAAATTCTTGAGACTAGAAACAATTTTTGTTCTTAGTATTGATACACATCTCCTTGTATCGATACTCAGAATAATAGTTGCCTTGTGCATCGATGCAATATGCTTTGTATTGATATAGTAAGGCATTTTGCCTTGCTCAGACCATTTTTCAACCTTTGAAAATCTGATTCAAACATGTTTTTAGCACCAACAAACCATCATAAAGCATTATAAACCTTGACATTGGGCCAATGACCAGATTTAAACAAGTTTAAGGCCCAAGCAACCAATGCCAAAGGTCACTTTCACAAGAGATATAGTGGTAAGAGGGTGGCAAGCATATCAGTAGTTGGAAGGCTATTGCAGCCTTTCTAATTTCTTTCTCAGCATGGTAGAATCAATAGCAATAGGGGTGCAGATTGAGCATGTTACCTGGATGTCTCCTTGTGTAGAGAAGAAAATGCAACAATGCCCTTTGTTTGTCTCCTAAAGCCGTTGGCTAAGCAAGAAGATAAGGAGAACTAGCTACCTCAGAAAAAAGAGGCTTCCAACTATAAGATAAATTTGCAACAATCCCAAAAAACTCTTTACCCATCCCCACAAATGCTTCAACCATTCTTAGCCCCAAAAATACTTTTAAAAAGACTATTTCATTGACTTCCATACTCTATTCCCATAGCTACCCCAAACTACCACTGGAAAACCATCAAGAACCCAACTTTCCATACATTTTAATCTTTCAAAAGCCTCACCATTAACCGTACCACCAAAAAGCTACCTCTTTTTATCCTTTTCTTGCTAAATACTAGCAAGGGAAAGGAATAAATTAAGCCTACAACCACTACTTCAAGATAAAGGCAAGTTCAAGTTTTTTGGTATATCCCCTCTACCTTGATATTTGTAGTTGTTTTGTCATTAACATCATCTTAGTAAACTTTTTTTTATGCTTTTATGGCCATCTTAGCACTCATCATGCATTTTTTATGGCTTTGGTTATGGTAGTTTAGGATCTTGATGTTTTTCTTGGTGTATTCATGCTGTTTGGTTAACTAAGCATGCTCTTTTGCATTTCATCACCATAACAGCCTTTGTCCATGTAACCTTGCCATGTTCCTTCTTTATCCACATCTTCATCTCATGTTTAAAGCATGCATCTTAACATGTCCTAAGTATGCCCATACATTTCCTAGTAGCTTGATAGGTTCCCTGAAATAAAAATGCCTTTTTTAGCAAAGTTTTTTTTAGACATGTTCATCCTAAGTATATTCATGCTTCTATCTATTATTTCCATGCATTTTTTTTATCTTTTCTATGAAAATTGTCATCTTTGCTTGTTCATATATGTTCTCCATGTTCTATATTATGTTTGTGGCACTTTGTTTGTATTGAGATGCTTGTTTGAATTCTGGAAAACCCGATTTCAAAAAAAATATCCCCAAGTTAAGCACATGCTATCTCCACACATGGAGAATAACATGAGCTTAAGATTTTTATAAAGTTAGCTTTCCAACATTGGGGGAAAAGTAAGTATTCAGTTCTAGATTCATGGAAGAATTAGTATAAGAATACTAGTTTCAAAAAAAAAATAAAATGAAATGAAGTCTTTTAGTTGAAAATTTTGAATCCTTGGTCCTTAGCTAAACACCCTCACGATGGCATGGTCAATGGGTTATTCCATCGTCCCAAACTACTCTGGAACTGTGGAATGAACTCATGATGCCCATATTGACCCTTCATCTCTGTTACATATGTTTGAACGTCCATGGCCCGAGCTCAACCCAATGAAAAACCAAAAATACCGAACAGCTCCTTTGTTTTGTTCTAGCAGCACAGCAGTCTAGTTTGAAAAATTATTTAAAAATAAAAAATGATTTATTTAAAATGTATTGGTATTTTCCCTTGAAGGGTTTCAAATTATCTTTCCAACGATATCTCATTAACTTTAGATCATCTCGGATGAAGTAGTTATGATTTTTCGAATCTTCACTGTCTGGAACCCCTGGATCCAGCGAGCAGTTTACTATTCAGGCTGTTTCGGCCCAACAAAGAACATATTTGAATCCATCAAATATTTTTCCCATAGAGTTCATGAAATTCCATTTTCGAAAAGGTATTACTCGCATTTTACAAATTCTAGATGAATCCGAAATGATTTTTCAAAGTCCATCATACCTTTACCTCGTACATGTTGCCAGTGTTGAGTCAAGTCAAAATTCAAAAATTAATTCCATCTAGAAAATGATTTTCTAGGATTTTTGGAATATTTTAACATTAATCCTTATCGAGTTATCTTTCCAATGGTACCTCATTTACCCTTGGGACCTCTGGACAAGCTCAAAATAAATTCGAAAAGAGAAATGACACAACACTGTCTGTTGTTTCTAACCCACTTTTTAAAATGCTTTTATTGAGGCATTCGAACGCCTCATGATCTACTTAGCTCATTTCCATTACCTAAACCCCCCCTTAGACTCGGACCAAGGTTAAACAAAAGAGGAACAATTTAGCCAAACCTTTGGCTCCCAATTTTCAAAGATCCCCCTATCCAAAAAAATGATCCTTTCATAATAACATCAAAATTTCCATTTTTGGGGATGCTCCAACCCCATTACTCCGAGTGAATATTCTAACCTTGCTTTTGCCTTAAAATGACATCAAATTTTCATTTTTGGGGATACTCCAACCCTATTACTCCGAAGGATACTTCAACCCTGCTTTTACCTTAAAATGACATCAAATTTCCATTTTCGAAGATATTCTAACCCTACTACTTTAAGGGGATACTCCAACCTTGGTTTTTACTTCAAATCCAATATCAAACTTTCATTTTTGGGGATACTCTAACCTCACTCTTCTGAGGGCATACTCCAACCCTACTCTTCATATTCCTTAAAAAATCTAAGCTTTTATTCTTCTCGAGTCATTGAAACCTTTTTTTTTCTCTAATTTCCATCGAATTCGATTAAGTCTCAACATTGTCGTCTCGGTTATTCATCAATAATTGAAGACAACTACGAGATACATTTCGATCATCCCTCTTTTTTATGTATTTATGCTTTTATTTTTGTGTAGGTTTATTTATTACTTTCTTTCCTATCTTACTAATATGTTTCCTCTTGTAGGGTCCTCGAGCATTCATGGTTTAAAAATTATTTTCAGAATCACAAAACGATATCTCATGTCGGTATCTCTCCAGTGTCGACATGAAATATTTGATTTTATAAAAAAACCTATTCGGGGATCATTTTCATAAAAAGCCCTATGTTTCTCACCTCTCTGAGGTGCATGGTGATAAAATTTCATTAAAGCCTAGACTCGTATCTTTACAAAATTTCATGCATTAGAGGGAATTATATTTAAATAATGATAAAAAATCGAGGAAACTGAGATTCAAGTAAGGTATAGTTAGATGGTATCGATTTTCGAGCGTTAAGGGGGTGCTAATCCTTCCCCATACATATCTAGCTCCCGGACCAAAAATAATGAATCTCTGATATTATTTTCAATAGGCATCTGGTCATGCCTAACTGAAAATGATCGGTGGCGACTATGGCCACTTCATGGTGGCCATCCAAGACTAGTCGGATGAGTGTTAGTCCAATAGTTTTATACTCCATCATGTCAAACATCATCATATTTATAAGTCGAACGTGCTTTGGCCCTTTAGATCATCTGAAGTTAGTAAAGGCCAAGCACGTGGAATGTCGACAACTTTGGAATAGCTGTATGGATCTTAAATATCAAGGAAAAGGTTACAAGAAATCACTTTCGGGGATTGCTAAAAAATGGAGTGAAAGATTTGAATCCAGGTTAAGTGCATACACTGATCAAACCACACCATGATATAATGCTTGGAGGAATATTTAGGGCTACAACATGATCATTCATAGTATAGTTAAAGCTATTCCTCTAATACCTGTTAAACCAAAGCCATCATACCTTCCAAAGTTGATTTAATCAAGAAGGAAGCTATAAGAGAACAAAAAAGAATAGGCAATGACAATTACACACTTGAAGAAGAAGTTACCTACTCAAGAATGAAGATGGAAGCTAAGGAAAAAGACATCCAAAAAAATAGAAGAAAAATACAATTTGATGAAGACTGACTAGGTTGAACAGAATAAAAAGATGAAGCTTATTGGGATATCCAAGAGCTCAAGTGGGATTTCTTGGAGAATGATTGAAGAGATGCATAAACTCCATGAAGAATTAGGAACATGGAAAGCTAAGGCCTTAGAAGAAGAGGTCAAGGAAACTATTTCTAAGTGAAAAAGGAAATGACACATTGATACTCGTATCCAGTTAAGGAGATCCAATGAAAAAAAGGATGACTTAGAGCTACCTTAGAGAAGAAACAATGAAGATGTTAACTTTGATTTCGGTTTTGATATAATAAACAACTTAAGCTAAATTAATACTCCACTTGGTATTCGTATTCAAATTGAAAAATATTTTAAAAAGTAGTAAGTTTGTAATTTATCAAAAAAAAATATGTATATTTATACTTAGAATATTTTAGAATATTTTTTAGATATGTT
>JAQSVH010010114.1:1507-11954 GCA_029448705.1 Adansonia digitata | reverse complement strand
GATATTGATAAAAAAAATAATAGGAAAGTGTCTCGATTCAATTTATAAGACAAGAGTATAGGAGAAAAAAATATGTAATAAAAGATAACAATGGATCAGGAGCTAAGTTATATGTACCTAAAATGAGTGTTGAATATATGTGTATGTTCAAAAAAATATATATATAATTAATTTTTTAAAATATTTTAATATATTTAAAATTTTATATTTTAAATATATGTTAAAATATAAATATCGAATAAATTCACAAATACTCGACCCAATTATTAACTTGGGAAGAAATATACGCCCATATCTCTTCACAATGGCCCAATTTGTTTTATTTGTATTCTTAGACAAACCAATGACCCATTTTTTTATCAAATAAAGCTATCAATAAATATCGATTATGCATACAATAAGAATTGAAAAATAGAGTTCGTTTTTAGTAATTAAATATCATCGTATGTCTCTTTTTTTAATTAAATATTTTTTTTAATTCCTCAACTATTGCCTATGGAATCTGATACCTGTTTAACTAGTGAGAAAGGAACCCTTTTAACAACCATGTGTTCTATTAACAGAATATTGAATTATTATTTTTAAAATTTAAGATCAAATTCTGATGATCTCAAATATATATTAACGGCTGCGTTTTTTAATTCAAAATTGGTTGAAGAAAAGCAATTGTCCAAAGTCATTCACGCGTTATGCTTTAAAAAAGAATTTTAATATTTCTTTTGGCGACAGAAGCTTTACTTTTCATTAAAGGAAATTAAATCCGTAACTTAATTCAATTGAATCATATATTTACTCTTAGAATTCGATATATAATAAGTTTAAACTTTGATTTATAACTTTTTTTAGAGCATTTTACCTGTAATTTTCTTTATTATAATACTATAATTAATCAATCATAATTAAAAATTATAGAAGGGTCCATCACTTATAAGTGTGAGCTCCACTGATTAATTGTAGTATAATTATTATAGGTAATATGCTACCTTTTTTCAAATATTTTATTTAAGCTTAGTCCGAATTGGTTTGTAAGCAACCAATAAAAAGATTCAAAACTCTAATCTTAAACCGTAAACATTAATGTTAAACCCTAATCTCAAACCATAAAAAGAGATAAAAGTAATTTTTTATGCACCAAAGAAAAAAAATTGCTTCATCTTTTATTTATTAATTAACACAAAGATTTAAAATTATTAGGATTAAAATGTTAAGAAAAATTGATTGAGTGAAATGAAATGCATGATATTAATTAAAACTCTTTAAAAATATACAACATGGCATATTTTTATTGGGTGCTTAAAAAATGACTTTTAGGATCATCCTTATATAATTTAAACTCTATTAATAATGATATAAATTAAGGGATAATTATGTATTTTTTATAAAAAGTAAAAATTACCCACTAATCAAATTCTTTTTAGAGAAACAAATTTTTATTTACATTTAATATGTTAATAATTCATATTATATAAATTCTCCACAAAATGGATGTAACATGATCTAATTATGTTTAAAGTATTTTACATTCATATAAAATTTAATACGTTAATAATTTATATTATATAAATTTTGAAGTATTCATATATTCATATTGTGTTCATATTATTTTTTTATCATGTCATATTTATATTATATTTTAATTATTATTTTTATCGTGTCAAATATTACTATATCTAAGAAAATAACAATGGTAAATGTTTTTGTCAGAAAAATTATCTGACATAATCGTAACAAAGACTTTGGAAAGGAATTCCTATTTCCCGTCAAAGGTGGGGGATTATGAACAAGTGAAATGGTTGTACCTAACACTTAAAAAGAAAAAAAAAAAAAGAAGAATTTTGAAGGGCTGTTTTAATGGTCGCCATCAACTTTGGCCTGGCCTGGGAGGGTCAGAACGATGTTTACCGGTCAGTGGTCATACATTTCTTTTTCACACTTTTAAGACCCAATCAAGCGGTTGGATTCGTGTGACTTTCCTGTCATTGTTTCCTTTGTTTCTATTTCTAATGGCTTCCCTTTTCCTATAAAATTATCATCATCTCCATCAGTGTCATGCATCTTATAGCTTGATCCTTCTTAATTCTTATTGTTCTCCTTGCCAACTGCTGTTCAAAGGATTGTTTGGGTTTCATTTACCTTCAGGTTTCATCGATGCTTTTGATGCTAATGTAGTCGATTATGACGGTGAGATAACAAAAATTATCAGTTCTAATATTAGCAATTTTCTCTTCATTTTTTTTTTCAGTTCAAAATGGAGTATGAAAACCAGCATCAGCATGTTCCAGCAGCAAAATTTGAGTGTCTTCTCTTTGGTAAGTCTTTTCTGCAGTATCAGATCCTTGGAATCCCCATGAAAGCCACTGAAATATGTTGTTAACATTTCTGAATATATTCACTTTCAGATGTGGATGATACCCTTTATCCTCTAAGTTCTGGTTTATCCAAGGCATGCAGCAAGAATATTGAAGGTACTGCATACTTGATTTTTGTGGTTTTGTCTTTTTTCCTTGTACAATGGATGTCGCAGCCTTGGGACAAGGATAGAGATTGCAAGTGCTAAGATTCGAATCTTAATCCTGTTAAAATTGACCACGTGAAACAACTGGATTGAGCCGGATTTGCACACTTGATTTTCTAATTCCGAACATGTTTGGGAATGGGATATCTTTTTTATCTTCTGCTTTCCCTTGTGCAGAATTTATGATTCAAAAGCTTGGAATAGAAGGAAAAAAAAGTTTCAGAGATTAATCGTGAGCTATATAAAAACTATGGGACATAAATGGCCGGTCTCAGGGTAAAGTCTTAATTCTCCTTTAGTGAATTATATAATAGTTTCGAAACTATGATGATGATGATCTTGATATGAATATTGTGTTTCAATCATCTGCAGGCTGTTGGCTACAATTTTAACTATGATAACTACAACAGTTTTGTTCATGGGAGATTACCTTATGAGAACCTGAAACCTGATCTTATTTTGAGGAATCTTTTGCTTAGCTTGCCGATTCGCAGAGTAGTAGTTTTTTTTTCTGGTCTCGAAACAAGGTCACGTTATCATTTACCTCAAAACTTTCTTGTGATCACCATTGAATTTTTACAGATATTTTCGAATGTTGATAAGGTCCATGTGACTAAAGTTCTAAGGAAACTTAGCTTGGAGGATTGCTTTGAAAAGATTATATGCTTTGAGACCCTTAATCCCACTAATGGAAGCAATGTCTCAGATGATGACGACAGCTTCAAGTTGAGAGGCACAAGTACTCAAATTCTTGATGCTACCAATTGCCTTTCCCAATCAGCACTTCCAGAAACTCCGATCATATGCAAACCATTTGAAATGCATTTGAACAAGCTTTCAAGATAGCTAACATCAACCCTGAAAAACAGTAAGATAATCAAATCTTCTCCGGGAATTGCAGATTTAGAATCCAAGGTCTAATGATCATTTAAATAAGCGGAACTCTTTCTTGCTTGTTGCCAGCTCTTCTTTGACGATAGCATCCGCGACATACAAACAGGAAAACAACTAGGCCTCCGCACTGTTTTGGTAAGTTAATTTAACTGACATATTGTATTTTTCTGATTCCAGCAGAACTGAAGTTTGATTTCTTTTTGTTTCCCCATTTTAGGTGGGGACTTCCCTTAGAACAAATGAAGCAGACTATGCATTGGAGAGCATACACAACATTAGGGAAGCACTGCCAGAGCTTTGGGATTAAGATTCCAAGAAATCTGAAGGTGTCAGGTATTCTGGAAAGGTTGCAATTCAAACATCAGTGATGGCCTAGCTGATGATCGATCGATCGAGTCCACCTCCTGCATCTTCAACAACATTTGTGCTTGTTGATTTGTATCCACAAACCCACCCCCCTTTTTTCCCCCACCTTAATGTGGATTTTGTATCTTTCCCTTGTAACCATGAATATAATGTCATCTTTATTTCTTGATTCAATGTCCGCAATCTGAAATACTCGAACATCTGCTGATCATTATCTTGTCTTTCAAAAAGTAATGGAAAATTTTAAATATACTGCACCATTCATTTTATTATTATGAAAAGCAAATTCTTTATTACTTTTTTTTTTTGTCTAAATTCATTTCCCATCACCGCCATTAAAGGGCAAACGACAAAATCATAAAACAATCAATGAACATATAGGCGAGGAACCAGAAAAGTTCTCTGCAAAATGTCATTTCAATAGTCTACAGAATGACTACTAGTATTGAACAAACGCGGTACATCAAACTCGTGGACATATTTACAAACAAAATGCTGAGATCAACACCATCCCTCTCCCCCTGATCGCCACCTCTGAAGAAGGTGAAAATAACCAGGAAAGGATAAACATGATTTAATTACAAAGCATCTACAGTCTCTAAAAAAAAACACATCAGGATCATAGATCTTGAAGCTTTATTCGGTAGTTATTTTGCCCCATCATTTTCACCTCCATAATGATACTACACAGCATGATCAGTAACCCTCAATCAATGGATGAGCCAAGCTGAAAGCTAATGTACATATACTATCTTGCAAACAAAGCATATAACTAGAATCCCTTAACTCCATAAGATTTTTCAGAAATAAGGCAAGCATGGCAGCCATACGTAAACAAAGTAAATGAAAGTAGCAAAGTCAGAGAACTTACCCCTAATGCACTGCATTAAAACCTCTAATCTATAATCCTGCACGTATTTTTTAAGTTATCATAGCATGTCTTTCCTCGAAAATTCTAGGCTATATTCTCAGTTTGAACTGACACTCCCAGTCAAGACTCCTACGCCGGTACCCAAGATGAGGAAGCATAAAGAATCCTGCCCTTCCATCCCTGCAACATCCAGTGATTGTATTCATCAATTACAAAATCTTTGTGGTACCAAGCCTTCAACTTATCCCTAAATGTCTTCATCAGTTCCTGGTCAAATGGAAGTGGCTTGAACCCTGCCCTCATTGTCCGAATCTGCCATTGCTTGTACGTCTCTGGCCTATGAACCCTCGCTGAGCCCTCGCATGCTACGATATTCACAATTTCTGGCCCAAAAAACTCTCTCTCAAACATCAACCTTGCAGGCTCTTCGCGAGGTAATGTATTTTCGAACATATCAAATATTGCAGAAAGATGGAATACAGCCTCCTTGAACCTTGTAACAAAGAAGGGAGAGTTGTAAGATCCATTAATTATGGAGTGAACAAAGATATCAGGATTCATCTTCCTGATCAATTTTAGCACCGCATTCCTCGGACAGTCCACCTCAGCTGTCTCATCTAGTAGATTCTCAAACCGGAGAAGACAATTTACAGCAAGCATCTCATTGCTATGAATCTCAATGTCGTCTACTCGGATTTTTTCCCAGTTTTGAGCTGCTATAGCATTGTATTCAAACGGAACATTGAACCGCTTGCAATAATTTGACAAGCGACGACCTGTCTCCTCAATTCTTTCAGTCGGTCGAAAACCGCGTTGGGGAATCTCTATCCCTGTTATGCGCAGCTTAGGAGGTCCACCAGGTCTGTTTGAGAGATTCTGGATGAGAATAGGCCATTGGAAACCATACAGGATACCGAAATCAACGATATGGAGGGCACTTGCTTTCTCAGCCATGCGGCAAATCATTTCGTTTGCGTAGAAAATCGATAGCTTCTTATATGGACAAGCACAAAGGTAACTCTTGTAAGCTTTCAAAATATCAGCAGCTGTCGTCTTCTTGGAAGCTAGAGAAGCATAAAAATTTTGAATTACAGTTCCACTGCCATCCAAGCGTGCCTCGAGGCCATTCACAAAGTAATAAGCCAACCTCTGAGTTCCATCACCAAGTGCAGAAGAGTGCTCCCTGATCTGCTTCAGCAGTTCACCAGCAGTCCTACGATCATCAGCTGAAACAGCCTGTGCACAGAGAATTAGAAGTGTCCTCAAATCCACAGTTTCGTTCTTCTTCCCCGGTTTCTTAGACCGAGTTTTCCCAACACTCGATTCATCCGATTGTTCTTTTGGCTGCAAGGTTTTGCTGTCTGCAACATCGATACCACACATTGCTTTGCCTTCGTTACAAAGTAACACCTTGTCAAACATATCCGACAATTCACTCTCTTCTGTATAAGTTGCAGATTGCTTGTTACTCCTCTCTTCCTCCAAATTCCAATCTTCCCGCGCATGATTCTTCCTACCCTTCAATGCATCAGGCGAGTTCGCTCTCTCATCCTTCTCCACCTTCACCGCAACATTCGGAACTTTCCTCTTTTCCACTACAGGAAATGCATTGCTTTCAAGATCAATAACTAGTTGATTACTACAAGGGAGGAATTTACTAGCTTCTTCAAACCCTCTCTGGAACTGCAACACGGATTCCTTGTCACTTAACATGTTCTGAACCAGAAGCTCCCTAATAGAAGATTCTAGCAGCCCATTTCCCATGTCACTCCAGCAATTAGTTGAGCCGACAGAAAATTGTGAACTGGTCTGAAAATGGTTGCCACCATTAACAGGAGCTTGTAATGAAGAAGAAGCAGGCTCTCCAACTTCACCATGACTGGTGCTAAAACTAGTACTAGAATGTCCATTACTACCATAATCACTGCTACTGCTACTACAACTACTACTACCAGAGAGATTACTATCAGGACTCTCCAAATTCTGATTTATAAAATGTTGGGGTCGACTAGTTCGGGGATATTGCTCACCAAGGACTTCATATAATGATTTTTCAGTGTCTTCAAGAGCCAAATAATCGCTCAACATATATGGCTTATCCTCCATGTTCTCTTCCATAAGCATCTGGCTTATGTACTTGAGAACCGGATCCGTGGAGTCACCGTCATCGGAACGCGATGAAGAATCACCCTCTGGGGTGGTCCATCCCATGGATGCTGAAAACGGGCTCCCATCCGAGCTTAAAGATGGAGTAAAAATACCCAGGTCTGGTTCAGGAGGTATAACAGGAACAAATATATTCATTGAGTTAAGATC
The DNA here is from genome assembly GCA_029448705.1 of Adansonia digitata. NCBI lineage: Eukaryota > Viridiplantae > Streptophyta > Magnoliopsida > Malvales > Malvaceae > Adansonia > Adansonia digitata. The sequence goes on along the minus strand of JAQSVH010010114.1, from coordinate 4,992 downwards.
TGGTGAGGGGAGATTGAACTCAAATCCAATTGTGAGATTTGGGTGCTGATTGGAATTGAGTTGAACTGTATCATCTTCAAGTTTGAAACCGTTGATATAATCAGAGAATTCAGTGAGTTTTGGATCCATGAACATCTAAAAAAACCCAACCCTACACCAAAAATGAATGTCAGACCCTTAAAAAAAAAAAAAAAGAAAACCCTGACTACAATTGATAATTGCACGAGAAGACCAAAAATATTCTGAGAATTTGATGACATAACAGATAAGCTATGCATCAAAGGAGCAATCTTTTATGCTAATCTCTAGACTTTGTGATATCTAAACAAATAAGATCTCAAAATCACCATTAAAAAGGGAACAAATAACAAAGAAACATAAACAAGAGAATCATTCAAAGGGGAAGCAAATACCAGAGAAGAACCAATTCAACAAGAAGTGAGAACCTGAGGGACAGATTAATGAAACGAAGAAGCGAAAAAGCACCAAGAAAAAAAAGAAAAAAAGACTTAACGCACCTTAGAAGACAGAGAACTTGACAGGGAGCAAAGAGGAAAGAAAGGGGAAGCCTTTCGAGAAAGATACAGTGCTTTGTCTTCCTATAAATAAAAGAAGAGGATGAGCCTAGTCCTTGAATAGCAAGGCAACGTCACTATCGTTATTTTAAGATTGTACCTCTTTTATGTCACTTAATTTTAATTTAAATCTCGAAAATAATAGAGTAACCTTCTTGGAAGAGACTCAAACTCTAGTATACAGGAGACCGATTCAGAGAGCGTCAACAAATCATGAGATGCTTTGGGAAAAGTGTTGGGACCCCATTATTGAGCATATCTGCTTTTCCATATTTTTGTCTTGGTACATCGAATCTAAAACCTTCTTTGCTTAAATCCAAGCAATTGCTGTAAAACATCTGTTAATGTTGTTTACAGAAGAGTTTATGAACAATTTGAATTATTTCCAAAATCTGAAACTTTTTTCGTTGAAAATTTTTTGCTAAAAATTAAAACTACTGTAAGAATTTTCAATATTCATCATCAAACTGGTCTTGCTATCAATTCGTTGATATCAATGAAAGATTACTAGTTTCAACAAACATAGAAAACTTTCTAAGTAAACCACCAACACCACAAATGATAAAAATTTCAACATAATTATTGTCCAAAGTTGTTTTTTCTTTTTTTCCTTTCTTTTTTTCGTGCAGGATTTGACTGAAAAAGTGTAGAGTGGTAGTGGATTAGGTCTTTTTTGACAACTATATAGAATCTGGGGCCCCTCACCTTGATGTCTGACGTTGAAGATGAACCAGCAAATTACCAAGCAAGGAAGCAGATGTCAGGCTGCAATTGGAGCCAAAATCACACGCGTTCAGCTTTCTAGCACCCTCACAACTTACATTTAAAATCTGGGTTCTTTTAGGGTTTTTTGTTCTCTAATTTTCATGTTCTTGTTTACCATGCCAAAATGCCAATCACTAGTTTTCTCCAAACTTTTTTTATATTGTAAGACATGAAAATGGCAAGTGATTTTTTATTATAATGAAAATCCAAATCAGAGTAGTCCTTAACTGCCCGAAGCCACCAACAACCTGAAAATCTTATTTAAATAATAATTATAACACAACATTAATTGTTATTTTATAATTAACCCTTTTCATTATTTATATTCAAAATTAATATTTATTATATTTACGATTACAATTAACATTATAAAATTAAAAACAAATCCGTGCTCCCAAATGCACTAGTTTCACCAGATAGCTTGGAGAATGGAGATAAGACTTTTCTTGTGTTTCTCTCTCTCTTTCTCCCTCTCTTGAAGAATTTTCAGTAGTCAAAGCCTCACTCGTTCTTAATTAAATTAATATATTTGTTTTATTGTCCGTAGATCTTGAGGAAACAAGAATCTCCGACATGGGAAATCAGATCAGACATAAACAAAGAATTAAGGTTTGAGATAATGTCAAATTATATATGCAAGGTGTGAACACTTTTTGTGGGTCCCAATGACTTCCGATGGAATAGCCATGGATGGTTCTCGATGACTTACTCCAAAAGTTTCCAACGTCATAAATCATAAAAGGTTGTGTCTATTTTTCTGGGACTTCTTTTGTCCCTGTTTGTATGTTTTTGGAGTTTGAATATCTAATCATTTACACGTGTTTGCACGTTAGTTGCATACATTACGCTCAAATTCCTCAGTCTACGTAGGGAAAAGTTTAACGATTACCGATAAGCTGTCAAGATATCCAAAATTGATTATTATTAAAATAAATACCCGTGTCATATTGCAGGTAATATTTTGTATTTTATATTAATAATAAAAATAAATATCAATTTAAAATTTAAATAATTAAATAAAAATTATTTGTAATAACATAATTTAAAATTAAATTTTTAGAATTTTTTATTCATCGTATTATTATTTTAATTTTTAATATTTTTTAAGTCATATCTAATTCATTAACTAAGAACGGCATAAAACTGATTATGTATAAATTATAAATAAATATTATGCCAAAATAGTATCCGTTGAAAAATTTATTAACACTTTTTTAATTAACTATCAAATTCAAAGGCATAAACAAATATATGAAAAATGATTAATTAGATTGAGTTGATTATTCAAATAGTTGAACTAACAATTTCAACGTACATAGGTATATCACAAAAATAATTATCTAAATAAATATTCATTTTGGATGCTCGACAATACAAATTCTGACCTTGCCAATTAATACGTACCTTAAAGAAAGATCATAAGCCATGGTTTTTAAAGTATTTAAACTTTAATTCTATATGAATCTCAAAAGAAATCAAAAACGGATCACAATTAAAAAATGTGATCTATACAATGAAAAAGCAAGTTTTCTTTCAAAATGAAATAAAGAAAATCATAAAGAACAACATTAGAAAATGTTTAACTATTTTAATATTTTCAATCAAAGAGTTATCACAAATAAAAGTAAAAAATAAAAATAAAAAAATGGTAGCCCTACTGATTGAACCTAAAAGAAACAAAAGTTAATAATGATATAACTCATAGATGATGGATATCTTTCATCTGGACTTGTCAATTATGATCCAAACTCAAAAAAACCTAACCAACCTACTTGTACCCAAACCTAGCTTTAATCGATTTGGATCGAAAATCAACAATCTAAACCACAAATGACTGAAACCTAAAAATGACCCAAATCTAGAATGACAAGAACTCAAAATGACCTGAATCCGAAATAATCCAATCTCGAAATGATTTAAACCCGAATTAACTCGAAATGTCCCAGAAAAAGCATGATAAACTCGAGTGTTAAACCTAACTAATCGAAACCAATTAACCTGAGTGTTAAACTAGATTAGCACGAGCCCAAAATGGCCTGAATCTAGAACGATTCAAACTCGATTAATTCAAGTATTAAACCCGATTGATCCAAACCCGAAATGAATCAAAAACAAAAATGACTCAAATTTAAAATGATTGAACTC
>JAQSVH010010083.1:0-11956 GCA_029448705.1 Adansonia digitata | reverse complement strand
ATTTGATGCCACATCTTTGTATTTACCTTTGATATGATCCTTAGGCCTTCTTTGACATCCTAAAAATACCTTTTTCGCTGGGCGACAACCACCGTCCCCTCTTACGTCCATGCCCCAGATTATTAAAAATTAGCCCGGATAAAATAAGGTGTCTACAAAATTCATAACATATTCGGCCAAGCATTCATGCTTTTGAATTTTTTTTTGTTTTTGCAAATTAGTTCATATACTTTTTTAAATTACAAAATGATCCCTAAAATCTAACACTTTAAAAATAGCACCTTTATCATTCGATTAAGATAAAAGCATCTCTAAAAGGTTTTAAAAATTAGAAAAATTATAATTTAATGCCTAAAAGTTATATTGACATTAAATCAACTTATAATTGTATTAAAACAAATCAAGGTAAAATTATAAAATTTTCCTTTAAGTTTCAGTCAAACCAAAAGTCATTTCAAAAAAATATATATAATAAAATCAATTCATGTATGACCATATTCACAAATTTCATATCCTGAAATCCAAATTTATGATCCAAAAATTCTATTCATCATAAACTCAATGATCAAAATGAAGTTAATATGGGTTCAAGCTAAACTAATAATGAAAATTAAGAAAATTTGACCATTACTACAAAGTTTGGCTTCTAAAACTGGTATTCACACCATTAGCTCAAACTATTATAAAGCTCACAATAAGAAAAAGAATCAAAATAAAATCAAAGTAGGAATTAAAAGGTTGAAAATACCTTAGCAAATATCAATCCAAGTGTCAATCCAACTATTAATTAAATTAAATTATATTAAATTAAAAATGAAAATGTTTAATTTGGTAATGTATCAAAATGTTTGGTGTTAAGTTTGCAATACATGTAATTTAAATTAGCAAATCAAAAATAAATTATGTACAAAAAAATTTTAATTCACACATAAATTATATTTAAGTCAAAATTTATTCGTAACTTATCTTACAATTTGGCATCTCGTGGTATAAATTCTTATATAAACTTTTTCTTAAACAGTTCAAATTTTTCAAGGTGAATATCGGCATAAATATTACACAGGTAATTGGTAAAAATATACGACAGTCGATTCTCAAAATTTCAAGAAAAATTCCAAAAACTTCTTAAAAATTGAAAATTCAACCATGATATCATATTTAAAATTTAATTCAAAATTTGACAAAAAGATATTTAAAAACTAATTTTTTCTTCAATGTTTATTCTTTTTATACAAGATTTATTCTTTCTGATCGTTGAAACAACACTTTTTTTGTCATGTGCACGTACAACCATTGAGACATGACTGAAAAGGTCTTGCAAATGCATATTTTGTCTAGAAAAGGTTGACCCCTACCTGATAGCTACTATATTTTTTATCTTGGATTTTTTGGATTATCAGGGTAAAGGCTTAGACAAAATTAGGTGTCAGCACTGGTCACCTCTATTAACTATTAGGTTTTGCCTTGGTCAATCTCTTTTGACTTAAGTTTCACCTTGGCTAATTGTTTTTTACTTAGGTTCCATCTTGATCACCTCCATTGACTATTGGGTTCTACCATGGTCAGTCTCTTTTGACATAGGTTTCACCCTGGTCATTTTCATTAACTATCATGGTTTCGCCCTAGTCAACTATTTTGACTGAGGTTTTATCCTAGTCACCTTTGTTGATTATCTTGGTTTCACCTTGTTCTACTTTTTTGACCTAGCTTCTATCCTGGTCATTTCCGTTGACTATCATGGCTATGACATGGTTAACTCTTTAGACTTAGTTTTTGCCCTTGTCAACCTCTATGACTAAGGTTCTACCCTAGTCATTTGTTCAACTTAAGGTTTCACCCCTAGCCATCCTTTTTTTATTTGAATCTCTCATTAGAACTTTTTTGTCTCAATAAACATTTTTTAATTTATTTTTAGGACTTGATGGCCTACCTAATTTCATTTGGGCCTTTTATCCGATAGTCCTAAATATCTGAGACTGAAAACCTAGCTGCCACCCTGGTGGGGGTTGACCTCCTCCAAATAGATCAGAATTTTCAATAACTATTTAGTCATGCCTAAATGGATGCTCCTGCACGTGATAGAAAAAGTGCTGCTTCAAAGGTTATAAAGAATAAATCTCATATTAAAAAATAAATATTAAAGAGAAAAATTAGTTTTTAATTACATTTTTGTCAGAATTTGAAATTAATTTTAGATATGATATCACTCTCATTTTTAGGGGTTTTTTGAGATATTTTCATGGAATTTGATAAGTTGACTATCATATATTTTTGTCGATATCCATGTAAAATACTCACTTTGAAAAGTCTAAAATATTCAAAAAAAATTTGTATTGGAATTTTATACCATGAGGTGTAGAGTTGTCAAATTTATTAATTAATTTCTAATTTTGCATGATACCGCAAATGTCCTGTTCATGAAATTTTTTTGGAAAACCTGCTTCAAATTTCTAGTTTTCATCCTTATTATTTTTATTAATTAACGTTTTGAGTAATACATTTCTTTTTGGATTCTCATATTTTACAATTTTCTTGCTTTTAAATATATATTTTTTAAGTTCATAAAAAGTTTTTTTAATTAATCTTCTTCTTTGGGGATTTTTTCATGGGAATTTTTATTTGAGTTTTCACAAATTAATTATTTCATCACTTATTTATTTTATTTTATTTTTTATTTTTATGGGCCAAGGAACTTATTTCAAAGGCTTGAAACCTTTGAATTTACCCAATGGGCCTTAATTCCCATAAATTCTCTAATAAATCCATAAACTTTCCAACAAGCCCAAAAGTCTGTTTTTTTACTTTCTAACAAGCCCGGCAAGTTTAGTTCAATTTTCTAACAAGCCCATTTGGAATTTTCCAACAAGTCTAGTAAGCCTATTTGAATTTTAAAGCAAAGTCCACTAGCTTTTTCTCTTTTTAAAATTTTATTAACTTTTTTGGGTTAAAAAGTTCTATATGAACATTTAATTAAACTTCCTATGTGATTAATTTCTTAATTGAATTTATCATGTGAAATTTTCTTGCTCGAATATATAACTTCTAATTTGTTACAATTTGGTCCTTTTAATTTATTTTTTCATATAATTTCCAATTAAGATTCTTTTTTTTTTTGCAATTATGATTTTATTTCTCTTCATTTTTAAAATTCTGTTTGTATTTATTTTAGTTTTAAAATTTGATAATTTAGTTACATGAGAATTAATTTGGTTAGAATTGAATTTTTCCTAACTAATTTTGTTACATCTTAGCTATCCCATTATATGAGTTCATCTTAATCATCATGAGATTAATGACTTATGCATGGTGACTAAGACAGAAAGATAACAATTTTAATTTATCTTTATCTAAAATAAAATATCTATCGAGGGATAAAATGAAAAAAATAAAGAGAATGAAGGGAGGTTTTTTCTCCCTTGGCCGAATCCTCCCCTTTATAAATAGAGAGAGGATGCATTATTTTACAGGGAAGGTATTTTAGCAAAAATTGGCTATTTTTTCAAGTTTTCGAGCTTGAAAGGTGGTTTTAATTAGAAATATTTTGATCTTGTTCATCTTTTTAATTTTTCATTTATATTCTTTCCTTTTTTTGAACATAAATCATGCTTGTGCTTATAGTTTCATGAAGGCCATATTTAATGGCCAAATATGGAAGCTATGGACAATTTCATTTATTTAGTTATTTTCTCTGAATTTTTAACAGCAGCTTGGTTTTCATCAAAGAAAATATATTTTGGTGAATATGATGTTTACTTTATCACATAAATATATTCATGATTATTCTATTTTCCTTGGTATTTCATGTGAATTTCACATAAAGTATGTTTATATGTCCATATTTTGTGATTTCATGCACATTGATGATGATTTGAGGTTGGTAGAAATTAGGATATATTTTAATTGGTTATTCATAAAGCCATGTCAAAAAGAAAAATTTTTCTTGGTTGTTTTAATGACGACTGAATATGATGGTACCTTGTGATCAAATTTGATTTTTTGTTTTAATGATATTTTGGATTATTTTATAATAATTGGAAGTTATTGAGGTATTAGAATAATTTTTCCAATATTTTTAGGCCTTGAATGGGTACTTCCAAGGTTAGCCTAGCCTTGTAAGGATCATTTAGTGAAGTTCTTGACTTTTTGAAGCCTTTTTATAATTACGAAAAATATAGGGACCAAATTGCAAAATTACAAAAAAAATTTCAAGGCCATCCAAGCTTGGCGAAATGCTTTATGGAACCCTCAAGTGTGTTTTTATGCATATTTTAACATGTTTAAGTGTTTTCCTACATTTTTAGCCTTTTGGGGTTTTTTTTGTAATTTTACAAAGTTTAAGGGCTTGTTTTGCAAAGTTTTTCCAAGGCCAAAGGTGCTTGGCTGAATGATTTTAGTGATTTTTGTCAAATTTTTCATGTTTGATTTTGATGTTTTTTATGTTTGTCTATACATTTTATTTCATTTATGGATTAAATTGAAAAGTTGGAAAAGTTTGGAGTCCGTTTAGTAAAGGCTTGTATTTTAGGGTGATGTGAGTCATTTCAACATTAAATTACCATTTAGGTATTTTGAAAATTTTAAGAGCATTTCTTGCATTTTAGCCATTTTAGGGTTAAAGTGTAATTTTGAAAAATTTAAGTACCTATTAGCAATATTTGCATTTTGGGTCATATATGATATTAAGATATCTATTTAGGGTAGGTTTGTGCTTTCATGATATTATCGAGTCCTTAAGGTTATTTAGATACTTTCATCTCGAAGGTATACCTTAGAGACATTTAGTAATTTACCTTAGAACCGAGTCTTATACGGTCATCGAGATACTTTCATGTTAAAGTTACACATTAAGGATAAGGTGTCCTTTCATGATGTTTTCGAGTCTTTTAGGTTACTGGGATACTTTCATATCAAAGGTATACCTTAAGGACATTTGAGTAATTCACCATAGAACCAAGTCCTTTAAAGTTACCAAGATAATTTCACATTGATGATACACTCTAAGGGATATTTTGATCTCTTCAACCAAGTCTTAGTCCTTAGTGTCTAGCTTTGTACATTTTGTTTAAAATGGGTCCTAAGATAAGCTTTTACTAACTGGAATTTTTAGAAATTAAGACAATGTCTCCAAATTAAAGTGGGAAGTGGAATTTCTCCTAGCATATGGAAGGGATTCTAGTTTAACAACCAAAATATCTTTTTTTTATATAGATAAAAAAGAGTAAAATTGATATTTTTCCAATTTTGAAAAAATAAAACATTTCGTATTTCTCTGGTCCTTCGGTAGGATGTTGAAGATATCTTAATTTTAAAATATATTAAAAGCTTGATTTTCTGATATGGAATAGTTTAGGAAAATTTTGAAATCTGGAAATTATAATTAAATACTGGTTTTAAAACTAAATAAAAATCTAGATTTAAATTAATACGTAATTAATAGGTATCAATTTTTGAACATCATGAAATGGATCAATCTTTATTCATGATTGTAACTGACTCCTAAACCCTTTCACATGATTTATGTTATTAATGTGGACCTCACAGTTTGTTTTTGAGGGCTTTACAAACCTTAAAATATGAACTTTGGTGCATGACTAGTCTCACTTAGCCAAAATATACTAGTGGCAATTCAAATAAATGGTCATTTTATAATGACTATTTAGGGTTAAGTGAGCAATTCGTCTCAGCAATTCAGTCCCTAAAGATGAAAAAATAATGATATATATATATATAGGTATGAGGGATTTACTCTTATTTTAAGTTTGACAGGTCAAGGTTCAAATCCCGGCTATGTTATGACATATAACAAAAAGATATCTTTAGTCCTTTGCAAGTATCTAAGGAAATTTTTCACAGTGATTTAATGACTTTCATGAGGATCACTTTGGCTTTTGCTTGTTATACTTAGAGTGAATGCTACATCTGTTCTTGTACATAGCATATTATACATAATGGATCCAATAAGAAGCATATAGGATCTTATCCATTTGTGCCCTTTCATTTTATGCTTTAGGACACATCTATTTCGAGTAATGCAGGCCATTTACCATAGGTAGGTTTCCTCTCTTAGAGTTTTCCATGCAAACCTCTTTAGCAGCTTGCCTATGTAAGTGGATTAGGATAAGTTAAGCAATCTTTTCGATCAATCTCTATAGATCTTAGTTCCAAGAATATATGTTGCTTCTTTTAAATCCTTTATAGAGAATTGTTTGGAGTGCTAGACCTTAATGGCCTGCAGCAATAGTATGTTATTACCCATGAGTAATATGTTATCAACATATAACACCAAGAAAATAATAGCTTGCCAATTTATGAGGCCAAATTCTTTATTTGCTTTATCAAATTTGATGTTCCAACTCCATGAAATTTGCTTTAGCCTATATATGGACTTTCTTAGTCTACATACCTAATTTTGATTTGATTTGGACGTAAACCATCAACTGTGTCATGTACACTTATGCAAATTCCTATTGAAGAATGTAGTTTTTACATCCATTTATCGTATCTCATAATTGTGATATGCAACTATAACAAGCATAAGCCAAATGGATTTTACCATGGCAACTAGCGAAAAGGTTTCCTTAAAGTCAAAGCCTTCAACTTGATTATTACCTTTTTCCATCAATCTAGAGTTATACATTTGTACCTTGCCATCAATGTTGGTGATTTTGTTAAAAACCTATTTGCACTTTTTTTATCCCTTCGAGTGGATCAACCAATATCAGAAATTACATCGTTTAAATTGATAGGTTTAGTATCATAAGTCAAGCCATCTCTCTAGAACTTGCTTGATCCGACCAAATCAATAGAGTTGTTATGTCTCTTAAGCTTCAAGTTGAGCATTTAATGCTTCAACCATGGGTTTCAACTTCATTGAAATCTCAATTTGCGATTCTTAAATTTTTTTAAAGATCAATTTTACTTCCATTGAACTCTTCTAGTAAAAAATTCATTTTCTAAAATGACTGAGTGTTTCAAAAAAAATACCTTTCATTCAATTAGGTTGTACTAGTAAAAGCTATGTGACTTTCTTGGATACCTCATGCATTTAACTAATTTGTCTAAAAGCTTATCAATCACTGTTCACTTTATATAAGTTGGATAGCCCTAAATATTTAGACAAGACAACATATGTTTTTTACCATGCCATATGTCATGTGGTGTCTTATCCACCAATTTGGATGGAACCTTATTTAGAAGATATGCAACAATTTCTAATGCATATTCCTAAAAGGATATCAGAAGGTTTGCCTTGGACATCATAGGAAGAACCATGTCCAACAAGGTTTAGTTTCTCTTTTTAGACATTCCATTATGTTATGTTCCAAGAAGAGTTCAATGCGAAGAATACCATTTTCTATTAGATGACCCTAGAATTCTTGGCTCAAGTATTCTTTTCCTTGATCGAATCAAAGAGCTAAAATACTTTTGCCAATTTTTTTCTACTTTAGCCCTAAGCTCTTTGAACTTTTCAAAAGCTTTGAACTTGTACTCTATAAGTACATGTACCCATATATTGAGTAATTATCGATAAAGGTAATGAAGTAAGGATACCCTTGTCTAGCCATTGTATTCATTAGTCCACAAACATTTGTATGCACAAAGCCCATTAAATAAATAGCCCTTTCAATTTTACCAGTGAATGGAGTCTCGATCATCTTGCCAAGGAGACATTCACATGTCCTCTATGATTTATATTCAAACGGGTAATGATAACTTTGTTTATATAACTTGGCTGTTCATGTTTTATTGACATGTCCAAGACTACAATGCCAAATATAGGTTTTTTATGGATCATTCTTTTTAGCTTCTTCACATTTATGTTAAGTAAAGGCATTTTAAGATCCAACACAAATAGCCTATTTTTTAAAGAGGCCGATCGATAGACTAGGTTATTTAATGGTGTAACTTTTGCCTTTGATTCCAAATTCCAAATCATTATCATCAAAGAGGTATGAAACTAAAATGATATTTCTTGACAATCTAGAAACATAACGACATTCTTTTAGTTTTGAGGTCTTACTTGTAGGCAATGATAAGCTACAAGTTTTAATGGTAGTGCCTTTAACTTTTAACCCATAGCCCATTCTCATGATCACATCATTAGAGCCTAATTCCCTTCTATTTTTCAACAATCTTGTGTCATTACATGAGTGTGACTCGCAACTTGAATCAAGTACCTAATTAGTCAAATCAATGGTGCAATAATTCAACTTAATCATGTAAAGGTAAATTGCCTTCATTTTATTGAGAACACTTCTTAATTTCACAAACCAATTCAAACATTTTGGGCTTATGGCATCTAATATGCCTCAAAATACTATTATTATATTTACTATTGCAGACAACCTAGTATAAAGTGAGTATAATTCATATATTAAACCAATAATAATGATAAGGTATTAAATCTTTGTTGGTCTTCCCACTAATTTATTGAAACAATAGCCCTTACTATTATCTGAAATTCTCTCCAAGGTATTTCTAGTGGGCTAGAACCTTTTCAACTTGTTACAACCTTGGGGATAGCCCAACAAATTGGAACATGCCTAATCAGATAGGCAACATAGTTTGCCACTTGCATCTATAACTAACTGTCAGATCAGTCAAGTGGCAACTCTTTGCCTAAATACATCATTTGTATTTTGCCTAACCATCACCTCTAACAATATGTGATCAAGTTTGTAAGCATATGGGTAACACGATATTAGTTAAGTAGGACCCATTAATTATAACTCAAGCAGTTCAAGTGTAAGGGACCTTAAGGATAACCCTATAATTCCTCGTGGTCAGAACTAGGGTATCTTGTTATAATTTAATGGAAGGTTTCTGTATCATATAAAGCATGTGAGTTAATTATTGTATGAGGGATTTATGATGCTTATTTTATCTTTTATTTAAGGTTTCCTCATATTTGCATGCATAGCATAAAACAAATCTAATATCTTTCATACTATTTGGATGATTATGGACTACTATATAATGCAATTTCCTTAAGCCATTAAAGGAAATTGCTTGGTCAATTCCTAGATGATTACATACAAAGTCATTAAAAGCTTCTTGCAATCTCATGGGCTTCATAGTGCCCTTGTTTGGATCCCTATCTTCAAGTTACAAAAATCTTTTTTAACTAACCCTAATTTTACATTTATATAATCCAATTATATTTGTAATAATGAAAACCTTGAGTTACATTCGAGGGGATTAGAAGAGAAAAGAATTTTACAACCTTGGAGAAAAATAAAGATAAGGCAGGATATGCAAACCCTATTTAAAAAATTTAAACATTCATAAACAATTAACCTTAGATCCATAATCATATTGGGCCTAGTCTATAATTATCTTATACGTCCACAACAATTATGAATATATATAAACATGTGTTATAAATTCGAGTTACCAATTTTGATACTTAAATAGTTGATATATATTAAATTTAATTAAGAAAACAATTTCCTTATATGATTAATACTAACTCTAATCGTACTAGAATAAATCCTATTTAATCATTTAAATTATATATTTTTCAATTAATCATATTAATTGACTTTTAATTTCATGCTTATTATATTATCCAATTTTTATCTTAAAGAATTTAAGAGAAATAATACAATTGGATAATTAGGTGTTTGATGATATGTAAGAGTTTCACTTGGATTCAACCTTTTAGGTGGTGTATTACCAATCAAGCTAACTTTTAGGAAGTTTTTTAATTTTTAATTTAAATTTAATTTGATCATATTAGATTTTAAATCCCAAGAAAATTAAATTGAAAGAGTCCTACCAAGATGGCACAAAAATTGGAGGAATCTTAGTCCAATTAGGACTCTATCCCATGCATGGCTATTTTATCCATACTACTCCAATTGAAACATTAGTATTTTCCTCCTACTAAACCTCTAAAAATACATTAAATTTACAGTAACTCTTTATGGCCATTGATGCCGCAACAAGAAAGAAGCCAAGGTGCTACAAGCTTTAAGCACACCTAGTACACCTTTATCCCAGAATTGAAATGTTTTCAACTCTGATTTTAACCTAAATTTTTAGAAAGTTTTATGATCAATTCATAATGCATTCAAGGTGGAAAACCAAGGAAATATAGCAGTAATGGAAACCCAAAAAATCAGCCATACCATAATATCGAAACAGAGCCAACCTAGCAATATCAACACCAAATTATCAACCGATGACCCCCAATATCAATTTAATTGATAAAATTATATGTTAACTAATTAAAATTGAATAATTAACATGAATTAACTTGAAAAAAAATAAGAAATAAAAACAACAATTTTCTTTAAGTTTTAAATTCAAGAATGAATCAAGATAGCATTAAAACAATAAAATCTTTGATCGGTAACACTTAAACACAAGATTAATAAAATTAATGTAAGAAGGCTTTAATACCACTTGTAGGAAGTAATTAAATTACAAAATTTATAAAATAGATTATAACCATGGTAGCGGAAGCAAATCAAACAAACTAATTGAGACTCCTTAAACAAGATCATTTTGCATGATCTTGACTAATCTTTAAGATAAGGAAAGCTAAAGAATATTCAAGATTCAAAGATACCCCAATCTTGAAAAGTTTTATAGTAATTCCATGATCAAGAATATGTACACCGAGCCCCATTGTCGTAAACCAAAGCTACCCAGGCGTCTAGCCTCTAACAGTTATTCACATAGATGACATAAAAACCTTCAATAAGGAAAATATTTGTTGTCAAGAGCCATGCTAGTAGCTTAGGTTTTAATAAACCTTCCCTGGCACTTAGAATACCTTGATTCAGTGGTCAAAATGAAGAAAAAATTATTTTTCTCTAAAAAACCAAGATTGCACAATCCCTTCTAAAAAAAGTTAAGAGAAAATGCTAACTCTAGTTTTTAGGGTCTCTTGGTTGATTTTTTAAGTGCTATCTCATCTAGATGAGAAAAAAGCATAGTTTAATATATCTAGGGTTAAAAAAATTTAATTTTTAAGAAACTACAGTTTTGTAGCTGACCTATATGAACTCATTAAAATTAAGCCTAAGTAACAATTACTTGTATTAGAAATATAAGCCTAGTCTCGATTTAATTTCTACTAATCACCCTTTAGTGTGTAACCTATTAGGCCCCTATCATATTGCCAATAAATATGAAATAGCTAGATGAAGAATATTTTATATTTGTAGACTAAGATTGGCATCAAGAATTGCATTATGGCCACCTAACATGCAAGGAGAACAATATGGTTTTGACAAGCCTTCAATGTTTTGTATCTTAGTGTAATAAATATCATTTCGTTATAGATACCAAAATTAGCAAAAGCATAGTTTAGTGTCTACTCTCAGCCCATTCCATATTAGTATGCAACCTCTATGTGTTAACTACATAATAAATATTGCTTCGGTCAGAGACTTTGGGTTAACATGGGCTGAGTACATGTGAGATGTCCCTTCATATCTCTGGGGTGATGAATCCTCTCTAGACCACTCATTCACCTACCATATGATTTATGCCATAGCAAAACTACCCTACCATAAGCATCTATCTATTGTGGAGCCATTTGTAATGGAATCAAAGCATGACACTCCTCATATAGGATAACCTAGTGTTTTTAGTCTAAAGATCATTTACACTACTGACATATTTGAGTATCTCCATAAGCAGTTGAGTGAAATACCAAATAGGACTTTCATAATGGATCATGCTCAATAAACTTGTTACCATAACAAGCACCCATATGATGCTCCCAAGTATCTTTATACTTCAACTTATAAGATCAGTTATATGCACCATATGCATAAGGCTTTCATATACTAGTTTTTGTGCATTGTCAATGTCCTGTCTTGACAATACGATGATCAGAAATGTTTTACTCGACTTTGATGCATAGGAATCTCCTAATTGTAACACTTTACAACTCCCTTACAAGGCCTATGTGTTTCATGGGCTTTATATAGAAAAAATACTT
>JAQSVH010010019.1:0-11223 GCA_029448705.1 Adansonia digitata | reverse complement strand
CCCCCACCCCCCCCCCCCCCCCCCCCCCCCCCCCCCCCCCCCCCCCCCCCCCCCCCACAAAGAGAGAGCGAGAAAGGCCTTACAGGGCAGAGGTCATTTGTAATTTCATCATATGAAATTCTGTATTTCTGATGTATAACCTGTTATCAGGTTTAATAAAATTCAAATTAGACGTATAACTCTATATTTACTGCAATTAAAATCCTAAGGAATAACCTTGAAGCATCAATGTCTTAATGCTTGAACTTGAATAAAACCACTAATCAGGAAACAATATTCTGAATAAAGCAACAGTACCTCTGAGGTACAATTCGATATAACAATGATTCAAAGGGCTAAGGGAACATAATTGAATAGATTTGCAAGGAAGGCCCAAAGACAGCTGAAGAGCCAATGTGCAAGCGAACAAATGCCTGTCAGCAAGTTATAGGTTAACTAACCTACAGCCACAGGTAAATAAAATATATTTAAGACAACTGAAACCGCAGAAACCTAATCAAGGAAATAAAGTTCAATAATGCTCTGCAGCCAAAAGGAAACAGTTAGCATCTTATGCCAAACAGAGTGCATCTCTTCCAATCAACAGCATTCAAATGGAAATAACACATCTACGGGTAAATCCTGTCCTTATATATCAGCCACAGTTCGCATATCGGCTATCAAAAATTGTCATTATTCAGGAACGTCAAAAGTTGTGTTCACTTTCCTACTTACAGTTATTAAATTCAACCTCAAACTGGTTCACTGTATGGGGCATTTCAGAACCATTAACAATCAATATTAACTTAAGTATTGCAGTCCACCAGACAGTTGATGATATAGCTTCAAATTGTTGAATGATAAATCACAAAATACCTGGATGCAAAGAGAAAGCAAAGATGATAACTCTTTCTTCAAGTTGTCTCTAATGATTCCATAGATCTTTTCCACATATGCTGCAAGTTGCTGCTTGAAAAGCAAAGCAGTGTAGTTAGCCTCTACTTTGCGAACTACTGCAAGTGCAGCAGCTGCAGCAAGGTTCTTGGAAGAAGGAGACCAGCGGAAACCCTGACTTAAGAAAGAAAGGAATGTAAAAATAGTCCCATTCTTCCTTAAAAATGAAATACTTAGTGGGAAGAAAAGAATTCCAAATACCATTGTCCTCCTTCCAAACAGAGAAGTTGCTGGTGTTGGTTTCCGACTTGAGTTTGCACCACTTGAACCAGCAGCCTTAAGACTTTTTTGGAGCAAGAACAATAACGCTGAAGTGTTGGATAACCAATAAGCCATATGACCATTGCTTTCTTCATTCTATAACCAAAGAAGAAGTTTTCATACTTTGCTTAGTAATGACACCTTCATACTTGTTATACTATAGCATAAAGAAACAAAAAGAACATAAAAGATTCCCAGAAAGTGGAAATCAGAAACGGAAGAAAGTATGATCTTCTAAAGCAACTAGTTTACAATTATAAAAGCAAGGAAACCTAATAAAAGTGAAGAAAATTATGTCAGCAAAAAACTTCAACAGTAATGTCATATATTTGTCAGAAGCATCACTAACACACCTTCTAAGGACTCATTTAGAAAAAGAGATTGTTAAAAAGGAAAAACTAATGAAATTAGTCTATCAAAATCAGCAGAAAACAAAAGTCATGCGAAAGGTATAATGATAAAGGAAAATGAAGTGGATTACACAGCTAGCAAGGGTTACTCCATAAACAAGAGTATGAATGATACATAAATTACCTCTATTGCAGAACCAATCATCTGAATGAGACGATCAAACATGTTGGTCCTTTCTGCTTCAAAAGATTTCCAGTGGAGAAGACATTTATATATCGTAAATGCTGCAACAGGTTTTCCATGACTGAAGCCAATGTCTTTTGTAATGCATTTGATCAGTGCATCAACGTTCTCCTGTTGAAAGAATGCCAGAAAACGATAACTGACACACTGCAGAAAGAGAAAAAAGCTTGAAGATGTAAAAATCAATGGTCACAAACACATACATGTTGGCGTTCAAGATTGGATCGTCGCAACTTGCCATCAGATTCCGTGCCACTCTTCTTCACTGGAGTCTCACACTGTGGTTCCTGTAGTAACAGCTCTTGTCAATGGCCACATCAGAGAAACTAGCTAACTATGATCATAAGTATAAAAATCAAATATGTGGCATACATTTGATTTGTTAGCTTCATCCATAATGTGACCATTTTCCAAATTCTGCAAATTTTCAACCAAAAGGATAATAGAAAATATTAACATAATGACTAATGAGGCAGGAGGATTAAAAAATCAATGCTAATTTTTACCGGAACAACTGGAATTTGTGGATGCTGCAAAATCTTCTTAACAGGAGAATTCAAGAGGGTTTGCTGCCTCAGGACTTGATCTTCAGCTTCCATATTCGAAAATTTTTGTTCAAGCCTGATAACAAAAGAAACAATGATGAGCAGGAGAAAGAAATGAACACAGCTTCACCAATATGCATGCAAATAAGCTCTATTCCAGCTTCTGTAGTTAATGGTATGAATCAATCTCAAAATCTTTGCTCAGTAAAGGCACACTAACCTCTGTATAACGGTTTTCAACTGAACTATTTTCGATTCTGCCTCCAAAGCTTGTTTCAACCTTTCTTCACTTACCTTGTTTGTCTCTTCGAACTTTTTCTCTGTTTAATCAATTGTCTTTTCCAATGACCTCACCATAGCCTGCAGATAATCAGCACATGAGAAATATAATCAGGAAATTAGTATTCTCTCAGGCTCAGAAACAATCCCTAAGATGTCATGTATTATCTTCTGTTCACTTTATCTTAGTGCAACACACAGATACTAGACTCCTCACCTTCAGTTTTTCATTCTCACTCGTAAGCTTCCCCAGCATGACGTTGTCCACCACTGGAACCTCTTGAATTACAGGGACCACCTCAGCTGCCCTTTTGACAGCTTCACGTTCCTTGGCAAGTAATTCTTTGGTTTTTTCAAACTGAAGTTGCATGTCCTCCAAAGCAGACTGTAGTTTTGCATTTTCTTGTGTTTTAGCCTCTTCCATGTCAACCTTTAGAGTAAGACGAATGTACAAATGATGAGAAAATGAAATAACAGAAGCACTACAGCATGCAGGTAGAGGTAACGCTGGACTTCGATTAGGCCTTGGAGACCTAGCCCAGCCCCACTTGTAGGGCCATTTATATTATCAAATTTAAAACTAAGTTATATTAATATTTCAATATTTTCAAATAAATTTAAAACTAAATGGATTAATTACTTCAGGCCAGGCCAAGCTAAGACTTTAGAATCTTAAAGCCACCCCAAAGCAGCTGGATATACAGGCAGGGATCACATAAGAAGCAATCAAGGCAATATCACGTTATTCATTCAAAGCGGCTAACACAAGATAGAAAGTCAATTACAACATCCTCATAACCTACACAATTAAAAGGAAGTGATAAAGCATACAGTATTTAAAACCCTTTCTCAAATAACATAGCATATTGAACAGAAAATACAATTGTATGAGACATTCCAAGCACAAAAAATGCCTCAGTTTCTTACCTCTACTGGATTCACTATGTCCTACCAGCTACAGCAAGCATGCATATACACACACACAAAGAAAAATAAAAATGACAAAACAAGAGAAAGAAACTAGCTTCAGTTGATTTATTATCATGCTTACCCTCATATGTTTCCCCAGCTGTAATCTCCATGTCAGTTCCTTGACTTGCTTTACCAGTTTGTTCTTGGCAGCTTGCAGAGCTCCAGTTTCCCTAGCAGCCTGCAAATGAAAATAACAGAAGAACTGAGTGATACATTCATGAAACAAGATATTAGCACCCTTAAGGTTTAAGAAATATTAAATTGTAAATTTTGCAAATAAAGCAGAATAAGTTTGTATGGTTTCTTTGTTTCACTGCATTATGTATGCGGTAGGACTATATATATATTTGATTGTTGATAATAAATATTTCTCTAGAGCATAGAAATCTTGAACAGGCTTAAGATGACTTCAGGTTTCACAAAAGAAGGTTAACTTAAACGCAAAAGAATCAAACTCAAATTTGAAGAACCCCCAAATTTATATCTTAACAAAGATGTAATTTTTTAGCATTCTGACTTCAAATTTAAGGAAAGAAGACCACAAAACAACTGTGCCAACTGCCAACTATTTTCAAAGATCTAAAAGATGGAAGAATACTACTGTGATTAAAAGTTCAGCCAGAAAAACAAAAGAAAATAAAAATGGGAATACCACCTTAAGCTTCCGAAGTTCTTTGCGAGCAAGTCTTCCTCTCCATGCACATTGTGTTGCAATTGCCGTCTTCTTCAACTTCAGATAATGCAACCGTGCCAAGTACTTGCGACATTCAGTCTGTTAAGTACAATTTAAAGTCATTCCAAGTTAAAAAAAATAAAATAAAGAAATAAATAACAAATATGAAACAAGAAAGGTTCAGCCACTCAAAGCAAAATTGAAAAGGTATGGCATTTTTCTAAAAAAAAAACATAGCACATACAATATGACATAACAACAATTTAAAATCCTTGACCAACCTGAATTACAATTGCTGCTCTGGTCTGCCTTCTGAAGTGTACCTCATTGCGAGCAGCCATCCCCCGCAAAGCTGTCTGAACGGAAACATCAGAGGAACACAACTCTTTGTAAACTTTCTTGGCAATATGCATACGCAAATATCTCTGGATTCTCAAACCGGCTGCTCCTCCTCTCACGCCTTCGTAAAATTTTCGAGTAAGTTGTCCTGACATCAGCAAAGACAAAAACTATTAACAGGTGATCTTAAGAGGGAAAGAATTTAGTTAATTTACAGCAGTCATAAACAGAAATGCATCAATAGTAATAAACGTACCTCTGCAAACTGATTGAATCTGTAACACAGACTGACGAAGCACAATAAAATTTCTGTGAGCTAAATAAGAACGAATTTTCCTCTGGATAATGCTAGCAGATCGTCCTAAGACCTCACTCCGACGGGTATCTAGTTCAGCCATCTGAACTTGCATGACATGTAAAAGAGTGGAGGGGAAGAAAATGTTAAGCCACGTAAACATGATTGTGGCAAGAAAATAGCAATTTATCAATCAGCTCTCACCGAAATAGTAGTGACTGAGATTCATATACACATGAAAGAATCCATTCAAATTTTATACAAGCAATTCACCGTCTTCCCTGAAGTGTACAGGACTTTAATATCTTCGCCATTAACCTCCATGGCTTCACCATCTATCCAAGCAATGTCAGAATCCTCCAACCAGACAGGAGATCCAACTACAAAACCGGCCATGGCAGCCTACAAACAAGAGTGCCCATGAATACATGGTTCATCAATCAAACTGAATTATCACTTACAGTCACTTCTCAGTCAAGATTCAAGCATTAAGTAAAAACCAGGTAGATAAGTCCTCCACTCCTTTCAATCTCAAAAGTAACTTTGAATAGGAATTGTAAGGATAATGCAGAAAACGAGTAAGGAGTTCACTTAGTAAAAGAAGGATGCTAAGCAATCACCATCATTCTAACTTCACCGAGATTGATTGGATCAGGAAACTTGGATTGCTTCCGGATCTACTACCAAGACGTTGAACAACGATCATTTAATCCAGTTCTTAACAGAGCAAACAATTTGAACTGGTCTATTTTAAATAACCACAAAAATAATCGATTCACCCTACAAAATAAGTCCAAAGTAACGAAAAAAATAGAAGAACAAAAAATGAGAAGCTTAAGCCTCTTCAACAAAGATTTTTAAATATATTTTCTTTAAGAAGAGATTAAGGCATTAAGCCTCCCGTTTGCTCTGCTTATGTAATTTTCTTTTCTACGTTTTTCGATTTATTTTTCATTTTTCCTCCCACTTTTCTGACTCTTCCCTCTTTCTTAGGACTAGTCTTAAGCTAATCTTTATTTATTTATTTTATTTTATTAATTTGTTTTTTGTAGTGTAATTAAGAAAAATTAAACAGGAATTCCGATAAAGCCCTAAATTTGGGGATGTAATTACCAACTTTGGTGACAGCTCAGATTAGGAGGGTCCAAACTAAGCAAGAAGGAAATAGAAGGGGTTGTCTTGTCCTGTGTGTCCAGTTCTTGCAAATTCGAACTTTAAGAGCGCAAAAGGAAAAAAAAACAGTCGGTAACTAGAACATTTTATTTGCGACCGCCCGATGCATATTAGTAGTATTTAAACGGATAGAAAAACAATTGAAAAAGCGACGTAGACAGACTGATTTCGTGAGTCATGCGCCAGGCAATTGCCCCCCCTCCCCCAAAAATCCAAGCCAGCTTTATTTAATTATTACATTTCAGAGCTTAGAAGAAATTAAAAAAAAAAAATGCACGATATTTTGCGGAAACATTTCCCACTTGCGAAATATAGTACTCGGCGACATTTTTCATGCCATTTCATAGGCATTTATGACATTTTCTTCATTTTGTTTTCTTTTTCCGTATTGTTGAGATTAATTAAGTAATTAGTTAAATCAATTGCCATACTCATTGCGTGGATGAATTTTTTTTTTGACAGTTTTTTGAAAAATAAAAAATGTATATAAGAGTAAAAATATTTAAGTGGATAAATTTTTTATTTAAAATGTTATATTTAAATAAGTTTTAAAAAAAATATTAATATTTTTATTTTTATTTTTATATTTACTACAATTTTATTTTAATTTTATGCTAATTTTTCAATTGAATTGATTTGATTAGAATGGTATTATCAATTCAATCCAAGTGATAATATTTTTTTTTTTTTTTGCCCAACAAGTGATTATCTAATATATATAAGATGAGTTACGAATTGGGAATTCGCGGAAAAGATGATTAGGAAACAAAATCAATAGAAAATAAAATTGGAAAAAAATTAGTAACAGTTTCAGCTGGTTTGGCAACTGAGTCATAAGACGACCCCAATCAAAGTTAGCCACGTGGGTCACCAATGCTTACATGGCTATTTTTAATTGGTTCCCTTTTATTCAATTTTATTATGGGCACTTTCTTTTCAATGATCAAAAACCCTCAAAGGCAACTCGTGTCGTTCCACGCGCCCGGGGATCATGCCGTTAAGTGCTGAATGATATGATAATTACAGAATCCAACAGATGAAATAGGCTCATGATATTTAGTGTGAGATAAGACCTCCGATCACTATATATCCGTGAAATTATTTACCTTAATACAATTAATTAAAAACTGACCACTTTAAAACACGTTTTTGCGCGGTTTTGAAAACTTTACTTTGAACGCGTTACAGTCACCGGAACTGGGTGAATGCAAATGACGGCTGGGATTCAAGTAATCGATATACAGTAAAAATCCTAGCCGTTGGATTTATGAAACAGGATGGAATTTTTTGCACATAATTCATTTAGATGGTCAATAAAATTGATTGCAATGACCAAAGAGTCCATCGCCTTACCATCTCAATCTTCTCTCTAATTTAATTTATCCCTTCACCTGTTGATGGGTTATTGACTTAAATATTGAAAAATGCTTTAAAATTTTAATAGTGTATCTCATTGTGAACAATCAAATTTTTTAATATTCTTAAAAAAAAGGGAAAGGATTCGACAATAATAAATTATATTATTCAATTTAGATATGAAGCTTCTTTTTAATCATTCCATGAATTTATCTTTAAACTTTGTTTCTTATAATCTTTTTTGTCATTACAATTGTACCCATCCTTACTCGGAGGGACAAAAAATAAAAAATCGTTTTAAAGATAGCAACCCTGGGCCTGAGATTGGCTGCGGTTGGTTGTGGGCCTTCTGGCCCTTTTTAATGGTTAACCTGTTTTTTTTTTCTGGCCATAAAATTTGGGTCTTTTTGGGCCTTTCATCCCCCCTCTATTCTCAACCATACTTTTTGCTGACGGGTGCTTTGATCAAATTAACCAATCGAATTGGTCGAATTAAAAATCACTGATATGTTTGGTTTAATACAAAGCAGAAAATATGGAATTGTATGAATCCGCAACAAAAATCTAAAATCCAATTTTGAACTTTTTTTTTTATAAAAAAATTATTATATATGATAAGATTTAAAATTTTAATCTCTCAAATATATGTATTAAATATCATATTATTTAATTAAATATTACTGTATTTAATATTTAATTTTTTTAATATAATTATCACATTTAATTGATTGAACCGAAAATCTTGCTGATTTGATTTTTAATTTGATTTTTTAAATTTTTATTTTGAAAGTGAGATATGAAAAAGCTATATTAAAAAAAAAAAGAAAATGAAAGAAGTAGTAGAAGCAATAATAAAATCGAGCTGTTAAAATAAAATTTAGATATATTTAGCGCTAATTAATATATAATTGGGTTTAGACTGTGCTTCGTTGCTGAACCAATCAAACATTCTTATTTGAATTTGTTAACTTATTTGGGAGAAACTACAACAATTGGTTGAAATATTTACGCCGGATTAATATTTTCTTCTTTTTTTCTGTAATCCGAAAAGTAGAAAATAGTAGCAAACTGTAAGTATTTAAGGAAAAAAAGAAAACACTAAACGGTAGTTTTAACTAGATCATAAAAATATTCATGAGTCGGACCAAATGATATTATAGTTTAAATTTTTTTATTAAATTTTGACATCATTATTTATTAAAAAAATTAAAAAATATATTTATATTTATATTTATATTTATATTTAAATAAAAATATTTTTATTATCAAATATTAATTTAAATTAAATCAATTTAGATTAAAAAATCATAGCAATCACCTAACATACAAGTCTTGATTATACATAATAATATTTAACACGATTAAATAAATATGATATGTATAAAATAAAAAAATACAGTATGAATATTTTTTTAAATATATCTAATATAAACTATAAATATATTAAATTAATATAAATATAAAAAATTTTAAAAATTATTATAATATAATAAAATATAAAAATATAAATCATCAAGCCTAGTTTCAATTTTTTTTTTTTTTTTTGAGGGAGTAAAACCAACTTAAGCAGGGTGGAAGAGGAGCAAGAAGCAACCAACGCAACCAACCAGCGGCCAACATTGCTACAAAGTTCAAAAAGTTCCTTAAGTTTGCTGCATGCAAATACATTGGTTCTTTTTTGTTGCTTTTTATGCACGAAAGAAATTAAAAGCACCTCAAAACCCACAAAAAGTAGATTTGTAATGTGCACCTATTTCTTGTTTTATATATACATACATAGGTACATATTAATAATATAAATGTAATCTAAATTAATATATTAAAATTTTAAATATAAATATAAATACATATTATTAACTATGTAAATATAAATATATGAACCTGAAATGGGTAAATATTCTTAAATATTGAAAGTAAGTTATGTAGATATTTTAATCAGATAATTCATATATATTTAAATATAATCATTTTTACATTTTTTAAGTATAAATTAATAAAATATCTTTAAAACATTTCAATACAAAAGTAGATTGTTGAAACAGATAAAATTATAAAGGTGAAAAATCAAATATTATATATGAAGGTAACATGTTTGAGGTAGTATTGTCAAATATATATATATTTCATTTGTTTCGTTTCTTGGTTTTTTTTTTTTTTTTGGGCTAGAAAATAGAATAACCAATGAATGGCAAGTGTTTTTGGATCTTATTTTAATGGAAACTTGATGAGTCGATCCGCCTACATATTTTGCTTTTATTGCTATATCGGGAGTTACTCTATGTATTGCTTGACATAAAATAGATAGTGGATTTGTTTTTGTCTTTTGTTGAATCTTTTTCAAGGCTCGATAGATGATTTGATAAATCAATGATTTTTTTTTATATTTTAGAATACGATTAACTAAAATATTAATTAATCGGTTACGATAAACTGGATCAAATGTTGCAGGTTTTTCTTCTGTAGTACCTCGACGTGATATGAGTGTGAAAGGGGTTCAAGAATCCGTTTTCTTTTTTTTTTTTTTTTTTGTAAGAGCTAAAATCATTTATTTTAGCTTTTTGACCTCATATTTAAGGTGGATCTCAAAAGGTATGAAAGATCTCCCTCCAAGTTGTACATACGACTTTCATCGAATGCGAAAAACTTTGTTATAATTAAATTTAATGATTATTATCATTATTATTATTATATTTGAGATTTAGATGCAATTAACATTTAAATATTTGCAAAAAATGCACTTCTTGTATAAAAAATTATGATGGATGATCAAAATTTAGTTCATTTATTTTACATTGATATTCATCCTTCATGCTAAAAAATAGTCAAATTTAAACACAACTATTATACAAACCTTTTCAACATAGCATTTTTACCATTTAACCATTATAACATTTTTCTTCTGTTTTAATACCCAAAGGATACAAAAACACCCATTAACTTCGACTCATTTCATATTATTATTAATATTTTAATTTTATTTATCACTTATTCATAAAATATTTTTTTAATTCAATAATATAAAAACTCAAAATTAATGTAAATTTAATTAAGAAAAATCATTTTTAAACCTATTTCAAGATTGAATAATTCCTCGGCCTCACATTGTCCTTGGACTGGCTCTTGGTTTCATTTTTTATAACTTGGGCTAGCTCGGTTTGACTTAGTTTTCTATTCATGTAATAAAAAATAAATTTAAATTTAATTATAAAATATGTAAAATTATTTTTAATATTTTTTAATCAATGATTTGGGCTTTCAAGTTAGGCTAAATTCAAACTTAAATAAAGAACTAAAAATTTTGGACTAGGGCTTAGTTTAATCCATAAATACTTCTAATCATTATATAATTAATGATAAAATTACGTTAAATAGTATCAATTAAATTTAATAATTTTAAATATAATATAAAATATATTAAAAAATCATAATAAAATATTATAGGTCAAAAATTATATAAAATAAATTATTAATATTTTAAAATTTATATAAATATATAATATTTTAAAAATAATTATAACACTAAATAATATAAATATTTTTTTCATTATAAAAAATTAAGTAAATAAAAGCTCGTCAGGTAGCAATCCCCTGCAAGTTTTTGTACAATTGAAGGGAATATGTTGATAGATTGGCAAGAGATTGGGGACATAGTTTGAGTTAGATAAGCATTAAGGGGACAGACAGACAGAGGACAGACAAGACAGGTAATCTTTTATCAACTTTCCCTTTCACATATTATTATTATTATTTTAAAAGCAATACAATAGTAATTGTAGGGTTTCTTTTAGAGAGTCTACGCTGGT
>JAQSVH010009976.1:0-11966 GCA_029448705.1 Adansonia digitata | reverse complement strand
TCTTTATCATTGCATTGAATGATCCATGTTATGTTATATCATTTATTGCCTCACTAACATGATTTCTTTGTGATGATTATTTGCATTCACGTTTTCAAAATGTTTCCAAATAAAATTAAAGGTAATGTCCCACGTGGGTATCTCTCCAGTGCCTGAAGTGGAACATTCTATTTTCAAAGTAAAATCTAGAGGTCATTTTTATCGAAAATCTCTATATTCCCCATCTCTCCGGGGCGTATATGAGATTAAATCACTTTCATCAAAACCTGGATTTGTATTTCTATAAGATTCATGCATCAAAAGGGGTCATATCGAAATAATGACAAGTCAAGATCGAAAGAATTGAAACCGAGATAAGACATAGCTAGTAAGATACCGATTTCGGGCGTCGCGAAGAGGTTCATACCTCATTCGCGCGTAACCAACTCCTAAACCCAAATGGCGAATCTTTGCATTACGTAAACCACGGGATCGATGTTTTGAGTTTCGTAACTCAGAACACAGGTTTCAATAGGCATTCGATCATGCCTAACCCAAAATGATTGGTGGTGACTCCAAGCATTGGCCATTTTTTTTTATGGTCATATGAGACCAATAAGATGAGCGATTCGTCTTACGGTCCCCTTCACTATATCATAAGTTGAGAATCCGTACATTCTCATTCTCATCACATTGCCAAAGAATAGTCTCAACCAAGAAGACATTTTCAAGTTAGGAAAGTATTTTAAGTCGTACGCCCTTTTAGATCCGCGAGGATCCACCTCGGGGTAGTTGTGACAAGTATATCATTTATTTATCATATTTTCTTTAATTTTATTAGTTCAACGCATTAAATATTTAAAATTTAGATACATTAGTAGCAAAATTTTAAATACTTCTTTGAGTATAATTCTTATTTTTTTTATTATTTCAAATAATGGTAATTTGAATTTGATAACATTATAACAAAGTAATAAGATAAATTAAAAAATATGAAAGCTTATCTATTTTACTATTGATCGAATAATTTTCTGTCATTTTACTAGTGAAATTTTAAGTACTTATTTAATATTATTCTTATAGTATTACTTGCTATTTCAAGTAACGATAATTAGAGTCCGGTGATAATATAATAAAATAATAAAGTAAATTAAATATGAAAGCTATAATAAATAATATTTATCAAAAATGAAAAAAATAATCATACATTAGACTTAGATTAACAATATGGTAGAAAAAAATATAAGAGTAACATAATTTAAAAAACTTAAAAATTAATATATATTATCAAGCAATATCTATGCCCAAACTCAACAAAGGTAAAAAAAAAAAAGTTAAAGTAAATACAAAAAGCACTTTGAAAAACTACATTCAGATTCAACAGTACTTTAAGGATTAAGAAAAAAAAACAAGTGCAATATAAGAATACTAAATAACTAAAGATATCATATATAGTAATATTATAAGTATCCAATAACATACATGCTATTGAACGTATGTACTAATAATATAAGAATCCAAAACACTAAACAAGTACAATGATGAGAGTCTGGTAACATATATAGTTTTAGTAAATAGCAATTACAAAATAATAAGCTTGATATATTTCTGGACATCTTTTTCAGATTGATTGTGCTTTTAATTTACAAGCATGTCCATCATCTATTTCAACCAAAATCAAGATTAAAATATCCTTTTAAGCTTCAAGTCGAAGTAAATGAACCTTGCCTCAGCTTTCTTTGTACAATAGAAGCAAAACACAATATTAATTCTTTATGATTGCAAAATTGATATTAAAGAGAAAAATATTATAAATTATAAGCATACTTACAAACTAAAAATTCTGGATAATTCAAAAAATAATTAAATGTGAGCAATCTCCTTTCCAAATATGATTGCATTTTTCTCCTCATCTAAAACAATAGATAATATTTAATTAAAAATATATACTAAATCGTATAAATATCATTTCAAAAAAATTTTCGCAATAAGAAACAATCTTACCCTCATATCGATATAACCAATTTCAAGTGGTAATCAACATTTTTGCATTTTCAAACAAAAGACAACTTCTTCATTTGTTAATAACTCAACCACCCATCTAAATTTTGATTCTAATGCAACTGTAGTGATCAAAATGGTTAGCACTTCCTTTGCCATTCGTGAAAGGAAAGAATATCAGAATTCATTTTTTTCTAATAATCAAGAACATCAATGTCCTTGTAGTAGTCCTCTCTAACTTCATCTTAATATATATCCAACTCTGATCTATTTGAATTAGATTGAGAATCAAAATGACAAAAAGCCTATAGTAACAAAATAAACAAAATCAACGATCATTTTATGATAATAAACAAAAAATAAAATAAAAGTTGAAAAAACTAAATATTAAATTTTTAGTTAATGATTTAATAGTAAAATGTAAGTAAATATAACTTATTTTCATGTCTTTAGAAATTACTCTTTAACTACTTCTTTCAATATTACTAGATGAAGCAAATTGATTCTCCACAAAATGGGTTTGATACTCTTCAAAAAGCTTTTTCAATTGTTCAAGAATGCCTACCCACTTATTTTCATATTTTGGACCTAATTGTGCGAAGATAAAATTGCAACAGTTGCAACTTAAAATGAAGGTCAAGTATAGCTGCAAAAGATAGCACCAAAGTGTGTTCCTCTTAATACTTTATAAATTTACTTTTCATATTTATTGCCATTTTCTTAATGATTGCATCTTCAGATAGAAGTTCTTTCTCAATATTTTTTTGAATTTGGCACACATTTTCAAAATATAAGTTAGAGATAAGATATTCAGTTCCTAAAAACAAGGTGGTTATATTATAAAAAGACTTTAAAAATAAAAAAATCTTCTCAATCCAAGCAATCTCATCATCTTTGAGAAAACAACAATTGAAAGTCCGATCTACCCTTGCCAAATTTCTAAAAGCAACAAGATAGTATAGAAACCTTTCTAGCATCAAATAAGTCAAGTTCCATCCAGTTAAAACATCCAACCATAATACCTTAGAATAAGTCAATCTAGCTTGAACTACACATGCATGAAATTTAATCTTCCTAGCTTCTAAACCTTCAACATATTTTACACAATTTTTTACTTTCACCAAGCCTTCTTTAATCACTTCAAACCGTCTTAAACAACAGGATTCAATATATGAGCATAACAAGGGATGTGAAAAAACTGACCATGACATATCCAAGCATCTTTTTGATCAAGTTAACTACAAAACATCTATTGGATGTTATACATGTTGCTTGTATTGTCCAAGTTGATACTAAAACTTTTCTTTCAATTCCTTAATCTTTTAACATATCATAGATGATGTTATACAAAATATTTGCAAAGTGTGGGGATGCAAATGACAGAAACTCAAAATTTTGCTATTCAACTTCCAATCAGCATCAATATAGTGAGCAGTCAAACAAAGATATCCATTATATGTGCATGATGTCTACATATTAGGTGAGAGAAATCCTACTTGAAACTTTTTTCAAACTAGATTTAAGCTTTTCTTTCATTTTCTTGTGTAGTTTCAAGCAATCAGCTTTACAAGTATTCCTAGAAATAGGTTTGAAATCATTATTTAAATAGTAATATAAGGCTCTAGTTTTTCTATGGGCAACCATTCAAGTGGATAAGCATGCTCAATTACACATTCATTTATCATTTTTTGATAAACATTTGATTCTATCTTGCTTGATGCACTTATTTCCACTTCATCTTCACATGCAACATGTTTAGGACATTTACTCAAATGATGATTCAAAGAACTAGTACCTGAATAAGAGTTGCCAATTAAAACCTTCCCACAGTGCCTACATATACTTTTTTTTTTAATCTCCACATTCATGTTGATATCTCTTTTTTTCATCACGTTCAAGCATAATAAACTCTTTCCAAGCTTTAAATCACTTTCTTGAAGAAGAAGTTGGAGTAATAGAAGATGCTGCATGCTCATTAGCAGACTCTTGATTACTATTAAAATCCATCATATATGATTCCAATTCTAAAGCTACAAAAAAAAAAGATATACCTAATTAACTGATGAGATGCCAACACTTACATAGATGCATGTATTGTAACAACGAAAAGATTTAATTAAATGATGATAAATATTAAATTATGTCTTCACATCTTCTAATTTGACACAATTAATCTTTCATAATGATGATTTTTCCTTCTATTTCCTTTTTATTTTAAATTAGGACACCATCCTCAATTAATGAATTTTTGTTTATAAAATTGTTAAAGTTTTACAAATTGACATGATATTTACACCTTTTTGTAATTATATTTTTTTAGAAAAAAAAGGCCATAGATAATTTATGCAACGCTAAAAAAAAGAATCAATTAAATACCTATTCAACCTTTATACTGTGTTATCGCAATTTGCATCATCAATGAAATATCTTAATCTTATTAACTTAAATCAAATTGCATCATATAACAGAATCACAGATAAGGCTTAAATACAAATATATGAGAGTGCAACACCAAAATTACAACATGTAGATACTGCAGATCCAATCAAAGAAGATAAGATAGATAATAGCAGATGTATCTATTATACTATAATATAAAATTATGAGATATTATTAAAGTGTAACTGGAAAAAATAACTCCAATATGATTTAAGTAATCATGAGTTTTGAGTAGATCTAATCCTTACACTGATGGGTTGAACTTATGAGATTAAGTCGATCTGATCGGGGATGAGAAGAAGAAAGCTAATAAGTAATGAGAGTGATGATAGATGAGGGGAAAGCAACTGAGCTTTTTAGAGAAAAAATCGAGTGATGATGATAGTAGATCATAGGATGAAATGAAGGGATTGAGGTTGGGAGAATTTTAAAAAAGTGAAATTAGTAAATAATTATTAAATAAAGATAAAAGTAAGAAAAATAATTTTATAAAAGGAAATGATAGTTATTAAAATTGTTAATAAGGAGATTACAATTACCTATCTACCCTTCTCTTCTCCCTGTCTGCTGTCTCTATTGCATAAGGGAAGAGTCTGTTCCCTTTTGTATGCCTCGTGTGATTGTCATGTATGTTATAGTACAAACGCGTATAATTGCTTTCGAACATTTTCACATGCTTCACGGGTGCACGGTAGGTATAGGATCTATTTTACAGTCATGTGCATTCTTCATAATGTAGTTATCCATTTAGGTATAATCAGTTATACATTTAGTTATAATCAATTGTACATTTCGATATCCTTACATGTATATCAAGGCATGCGTACGCATTTAATTATTATTTTTACATATTAATTTGAGATTGATATAAACTTTTTATTTTCATTATTTTTATATAATAATTCAAAATTTTTATCTTTATTATTTTTTAATATGCATAGGGGGAAATGGTTCTCTCCTTATACAGTAGAGAAGAGAGACAACATATAAAGAGAGAAGAGAAGGGTAGATAGATAATTGCAATATCTCTATTAATAATTTCAATGACTATCATTTCTTTTCTTGGAATTATTTTTTTGCTTTCACCTTTATTTAATAATTATTTATTGATATCACTTTTTTGAAATTCTCTTAGCTTTTTGGATTTTTAATTTCTTAACCCGTGGCAAGTTATTATTTTGTTTTTTTAATTCTTACTAATTTTGTAATTATTTTTAATAAAAATATCATTATGAAATTAATATTATAACAAATTAAAAATAAAATGTAAAGTTAATATCCTAATTGCTATTTGAATTATATTGCTTATTATGATTATTCATAATTAGGTACTTAAACTTTGTCTTTGTCACCTCCATTGTCCATGGGTTAATGACCGATAACTTTTCATTTTTTTATCAAATTAAATGGAAAAAAAATGAAAGTGGTTAATGAGCTGATGGATATATAATAAAATACAAAAAAAAAAGAAATGTTAAAGAAGAACCTGAACCCAAACCCAACACAAACATGAAAAGGCCCAAACTTGAAAAGGCTTGAACCTAAAATGACCCAAATCCGAAATGGCCTGAACCTCAAATGACCTGAACCTAAAAAAACCTGAACCCAAAAAACCCTGAACCAAACCTGCTAAAACTTACCTAATTGCCACCTCTAAATAAATGTTAGCTTAACTTTAGGATTTAACTCAAGGCAGCAAACATTCAAGCAATTAGCATCAAACAGACATTTAAACAAACATATAATGAACTAATACATGGTAAAAACGTCTCATATCAACAACCATCACAAATAACATCATTTTCCATCATTCAACAAACAAAGCATGATCAAGAGCATCAAAGTATGTTAAGATGACATTTAAGCAGTCAATACATGGATGTCATTAAAGCATGTTAAAATGAAATCATAGCATTAGAATATATGACAAAACATGGAGCTAAGCATTGAAAATAAAGGAAATAGTGGCCATTTTGGTGTAAGAAAGGAAGAATGTCATTTTTAATCATCCAAACAACATCAAGGCCTATCAAAGCATTATGAACTTTAATGTCATCACAAACAAGGCCTTAAAATGGATGAATATCCTGCTAGGGTCATGGTTTCATAAATATCTAGTTCACTAAGATGAGATGATGGAAATAATGAAAGAAAATAAATGAAGAATGGATAAGAATATACCAAGAAGCTTTAAAACTATTTTTAAATTTTTGCTAAAAGAATCTCCAAGCTTTTAATGGATCTTGTGCTCATTTTTTTTCATTTTTTTTACTATAGATTAACAAGAAAGAAATGTCAAGAATGAGCCTTAAGGTTGTGCTAATAATGAAGAGGGTTTTGGAGAGAGAAAATAAGTGAAAATAAGGTTTTTGAAATGTTTTTCTTAGGCTATAAAGGGAGCTACGAGAATGAAGTTTTTTGGTTAAGGATAAGCATATGAGAGGTCAATCCTTCTTTTAAAATTGAGCTAAAATGTGTATTACATAAGAATTTTGTTAGCTAAAAAAAACCTAGTTGATCATTTTCCTTGTACAATTTATAAGGCATTATACCAAAGGCTGAGTTTATAACATTGCATTGGCAAATGTACTATTCTTACAGCCAAAGAAAGTCAAGCATAGGCTGATCAAATAAGCAATCTCAACCTTGCCCAGCAATATTGCACATTTTCTCATAAAATGTTCTTATTTTCTAGTTAATGGCCCTTACAAGTTATATTGATCCAATCTCAAGGCCCAAGATAATGTTCATGAAGCTTGGTCTGAAATTAAATAATTTTTAGAACCAAAATCATGGCCAAATTAGTGTTTTTGAACAACGTAGCACAAACGGGTAATGGCTCAAATCAGGCAAAATGGCTTAAATGTTTCAATACAATGGGTATTATACCAATACATTAGTTATTTTTGGATGAATGTATCAATACAGAAATGATATGTATCAATATGTTCACTTGTGTATCTATACATTTTGGTCCAAAATTATGATTTTTGTTACTGCCAAGCATTGAATTGATGCAAGCACTCCAAGTATCAATGCATGAAGTAAATGTTTCAATACATGCCCTTTCAGTATCAATTCAACTCAAGGTTTTCACATGAGGTGATATGGTAGCCATTGTATCGATACACCAAGGTTAGGAATCAATACATTTAACTAAAAATGTGGATTTGGCTTACCTTTGGCTTTTCGAGCACCTTACTTTAGTTAGGAATAAGGGGAAATGGATCCGTACTTATCCATTTGGGTTTGTTAATGCCTTGAGATGCTTATGTGGAGGCCCAGACAAAATTAAATGCCTACAACTATTTTAACTGCAAATTTATTTTTATTACAAATCATTTTTAACTTTGTTTACAATGTCATTAACATACAGTTATCTACCTTTACTATTTACTTATTATTTATTTATTTTGTAATTTTAGAAATAAAATTTTACCTACTAATCAAAGTTGAAAATGTGAGATAAAACTACTTAACTAACCCCCTTATTTGTAGATCTAAGATAGACTACATATCATATGACAAATTTATCAATGGTAGGAGGAATAATATGAACAAGAGATCTAACACCGTATCTAGACTAAAATATTCTGAACATAATATAAAATATGACACGTTTAAAAATATAAAAACGTAAAACAAACAGGATAGGGCAAAACCTTTAATGCCCATATTTATATTCGTGTTTAGATTTTTGGCACATTTAATAATTTTTATTTTCTTTATATTTGTACGATTGATAATAAAAAAAATATAAGATAACGATATACACTTACATTTAAATTGTGAAATATTTTTATAATAGGATAAACTATATAAAATAATTTCTCAATAATAGTCTAGAAGAGAGGCAAGATAATCATATGATGTCATAATCCAAGGTTAAAAAAGTTAGATCAGTGGTCAAACCAGTTAGACCTTAACTTTTAGCTTTATTTATTTAATCAGTTGGATCATTTGATTTGATAAAACTTTCCTCAATATTTAAAATTTAATGAATGTTAAATAAATATTATATATAGTTATTAGTTAATAGTTAATAATTAACAAAAATTTATATTTAACTTAATGGTATAGCCTTTAATATAGAACTAAGAAGTTTAAGATTCAAATTTTGTCAAATTACAAACAAAATTTTGAAAAAAAAATAAAAAAGCTATATAAAATCAATTTTAAACCAATTTAACCAATTTTTATTGATTTAATCAATATAATCGTCGAGTCGAGTCGAAAGACTATAGTTTTTGACTCAATCAATCTCATTTTTTAATTGCCACCGCAATCTCCAATTAAACTATATCATTACACTAACAATATATAAAGTTGTAGTTGTTGTCATCATATCCACTTCAGACTTTTTGTAATTTTCAAGCAAGTCCTTTTTTGATAATGAATGCTTTAATGTTATAGAGCCCATAAGATCTCTACACCTTATAAGAAAGCGGAAAGTCTTCACTATAGGTATTAAAGATAATTTATTATGCCAGGATATATATATATATATTACTATATATTGCCATAGGTGGGTATGGGGTGATTATGGTATTTGCCTACTCCGCTTTGCCAAGCCTTGTCCTGTGGATTGAAATAGCTATTTTATCCTTAAATATTTAGTTTTTTTTTTAAGGATAATATGTTAATTATATGGTATCATCTCTTGTATTGTCTGTTTTATGTTTTATTATTTTATATTTCATATTTACATATGCTTCAAAAATGTATTTTTTTATTGAAGTGTATGCTTTATTATTTGAAAAAATGCATATAAATTAGTAAAAAATATTAGATGGGTAGGATAGGGTGGGGGGTAATGGATGTACCTAGCTTCCATTGAGATGCTAGTGATATTGAAAATTCAACATCCATATTAGAGTAGGGCAAATAGTGAAGTTGTAAGTCAAACAACCAGGCAAAGGCGGATTTTACAATATCTACCTTTTCCCACTCCATTACCATTCTTAGGCACCATGATTCAAAGATATAATGAAGCACAAGGAGGCACATAATCAAATTAATACTAATTCATAAAATAGAGTTAGTTTACTCCTTTTGGTATTATCTTAATGAAATAAAAGTAGATAAAATTATATGAATTATTGATATGACTTTGGTTATACACTAAGTTACTTTTGTTTAAGCAATAAAGAAGGTAGTAATTTAGAGATATAGAAATAGGTTATAGATACTAAATTTTAAAATCTTGATCAGTTGAATACCATCTTTTGAAGCTAAATGCATGAATTAATTGGGTTATCTTGAATTAACCTCTTACTTATAACTTTAGTAGTTTGGAACTTTGCATCAATGCTTTTTGAATAGAATTTATTGATAAGTTTGTAAAATAGAGTTATTTATTCTCAGTAAGTGAATAATAGTTACTTAAGCCTTAGAGATTTCTATTTAGATTTCATTAATTTTTAGATATTTTAAAATTAGCTTTATTATTCTTATATATAAACTATATAATAATTTAGTATTTTTCATATTTTTGCAGGCCAAAAGTCCAAAAGAGTTTCCAAAGTGCAATAACTTAAAAAAAAGTAAAGTGAACTTAACTTAAAAATTTCCAAAAATAAATTGCTGAAGTTATTGCAGACACCTACTTTCATCTGAGCCCTTTCTCTGACTATTAAAAATAGTGAAGATCGAAAACTAGGTGACCGTCTTGGTGGCAGTCAACCTCTTCCATCTTGACTAGGCCATTTTGAACCTTACTTGATCATGTTGAGATAATCATTCTAGCGTGCGGCCAAAAAATTGCAATTGCGGTGTTAGTAAAGAACAAATCCTAGATAATAAAGACAAACATTAGAGAGAAAAAAATCAGCTTTTAATTTACTTTTTTGAAATTGTGAAATTTATTTTTAAACATGATATCACGGTCAAATATTTCATTTTTAAAAAATTTTGAAACTTTTTTTCATAAATTTTGCAAATACATCGTATATTTTTACCAATAACTATATAGTAGTTATGTCAATACTCGCATCGAAAAATAAAAAAAAAATGTTCAAGAAAAAGTGCACATCAGTATTTTATACCACGAGGTGTTATGTTGTCAAATTTATTATTTAATTTCAAGTTTTTCATAGAACTGCGAGTTTTCTACTTGTGAATTTTTTTTCCCAATAATCATGTTTTTGGCTCCCAATTTTTTATTTTTATTGATCTATATTTTGATAATGCATTGAACTTAGTTCTATTTTTCCAAAATCGAATCCATTTTAGAATTTTTTTCGTTCAAAAATACAAAATTTTTAGTTTCGTAAAGTTTTCTCATAATTTTTTTTTTCAAGTTTAAGATTTTTTATATTTTTTATATTTTCAAATTACATATTTTGGAATTTGTTATTTGAAGTTTAAATTTTATTTTTGAATTTTTCTCTTAGTTTCAATACGAATTTTCTTCTGTAATGGTATTTTTCTTAAACTTTTTACGAGTTTCGAATTTTTAATTGTCTCTTTTTTCACATGCGAAGTTTTTCAATTTATTTACATAAATTCTTTTTAGAATTAAACACTTAAGATTTTCTTATGTTTTTATTTTTTATTTTATTTTACTTTTTTTTATCTTTGTTCTTACTTTTAAATCTTGCATGAATATCTCATGAAGGATATTAATGCACAAAATTTTCTGCTAACCCTTTTTTATGGGAATTAAATTTTAGATACATGACATTTTGGAAAACTCTCATGCTTCTTGATTTTGGTTTCTTAAAATTTTTTCTTTAGATTTTCCATCCAATCTTTCTAATTAGATTTTCACACAAGAATTTCATAAATTAAAATTCTCCTCATGTTTAAACTCCCGCATGATCGATTCTTTACATGTAGAATTTCAATTTATTCCTTTGAACATATGGATTTTAATTCTATTCCTTCACAATTTAGTCCTTCATTTTCATTTTCTTCCATTTAATTTTTAATTATAACTAGTGTAGTATTAATTTCCTTAATCAATTTTTCCTTATAGTTTCTCAATTAGAATCTTGCATGATTTTATTCCTGATGGAATTTTGTTATGTGTAAAATTTCAATTGAGCCTTTATATACATGAATGTTAATTTTTATTCTCTATAATTTGGTACTTTTTCATTTGATTTCCTTCATTTAATTTTTGATCAAGGACTTCTTGCACATAAATTCATCAATTATATATATATGTATGTATAAGGCCTTAATTAAAAATTTTCATGAAATTCCTATACAAAAAATTTTGCAATTTCCAACATTTCTCACTAACTTGATTACATGAACATGGAAAATCAATCCAAAGCTTAGTAAATCAAGTTCATTTGATTAATATAATTTGTAAATTATGAATTTTTATTCTTTTTTTCTAACATGTAAAGTTAATTAGAATTTTTGCACAATTTTTTAATTTCAAACACCATTCATTAACTTAGGAAATTAATCCGAAGTTATGAGGTTTAATTTATTTCATTAATTTAACATAACAATCATACCTTTTATAATATATTAACATTTTCCTAATTATATTTATATTTAATTAATTTTTAAATTCATTTATCTATTTAATTTAA
>JAQSVH010009954.1:0-11968 GCA_029448705.1 Adansonia digitata | reverse complement strand
AACACGTTTACCTTTTGTAATGACCATTGTGCTTTCATATCTTAAAATTATTTTAAAAAATTACAAGAAAATATTCTATTTTAGTATCTCTCCAATGAATGACACAAAATATCCAAATTTTCAAAATTTAATTTGAAAATTGTTTTTACAAAAAATCCTTATGTTCCCTACACCTTCGAGGTGCGTAGGTCATCTAAGTTTTCTCTCAAAACCCCAATATATAATTTTCACAAAAATTCATCCATAAAAGGAGATTATTTCAAAATAATGATAAAGTAGAATCGATCAAACCAAAATTAAAGTAAGACTAGTTAGGGAGTACCGATTTCGAGTCTCGTGATGGTGCTAATCCTTCCCTATGTGTAATCAACTCTTAAACCTAATCAATGAATCTTTTGACTTTACAGCCCTTGAAAATGATGTTTTACATTTTGTAACTCAAAATATTATTTCACTAGGCATCTAATCTTGCCTAGATGAAAATGATCAGTGCTGACTCTAAATTTATGGCTACCTTGTGGTAGCCTTTCAAGATTAGTTAGATGAGTGATTCATCTGACAGTCTTTCTCCTTTTCATATTGCTATGCCTAATTTAGATCTTGATCAAGGGATAACCCAAAGGCTCCAACCAACATAACCATACCATATTTTTTTAAATCGTGCACATTTCCTTCAAATTGCGAAAATGGTATGTAGCAATAGTATCAATAAATAAAAATTATATCGATACATCACCTGTGTATCAATACAGTTTGGTCAAAAATAAAATTTTATTTATGACATAACCTTGTATTGATACAATTGGCTCATGTATCAATACACTCCCCTTTTTTATATATATAAACAGTAAGCTTTTTGGATTTTGATGATGTAGTGCCATTGTTTCGATACCTAGAGGTCATCTATTAATATCAATAATGTAAATGTGGACTTTATGCATCTTTAGCTCCCTGGATGCCTTACCATACAAATTTGAAGAGACCAACCAAAGAATCACCACTAGTCGATATTATACCCGAGATAGAGTAAGAAAAATGGCAAAAGATCAATTAGCAAGACTAGAAAGATTAGAGGAAAGTCATAGTGATATCTAAGAGGCTATGATGAAATGATAAGAAGAAATGCAGACACAAATTACGAGATCAATGGAACTATCAGTCGCATGAGAGCCATTTACTAACACCCAAAAAATACTATCGATACTTCTGTCAAGGCATCTGAGGGGTGTAAGCTAGAGATCAACCAACTAAACTCAAGATACACATTTGGTAAATGTCTAAAATGGAAAACAAATTATGCCCATAGCTAATCAGCCACTAGCCATCCATATTAACCCTAAAGCCCTTTCATAAAAGATAGATGTAAGAACTACTATAGCACAAGAGGAGTCGATGGTTCCTGGCTGTGACGAGGAAAAAAGACCTAAACAGAAGGGTAAGAAAGGGCTGAGTTTGATAGTAGCATTAATGTTAAGGATCTTAGTCTAATACTAGACGTAGTCTTCTTGCCAAAGTTTAAGATGCCTAAATTTGAAAAATATAAGGGTACCATATTACCTAAAGCTCACTTCAAGATGTTTACCTAAAAAATGACCGGATACGCACAAAATGACAAGTTTCTTATTTATTGTTCTCAAGAAAGCTTGTCAGGCTTAGTACCCAAGAGGTATAATGATTTGAATTGTACTTAAATTCAATGCTAGATGGATCTCGCCAATGCATATTATAGCAATACAAACACATGGGTGAATGGATACCAAATAGGCTAATTTATAAAATATGGAGAAAAAGCCCTTAGAATCCTTCAAGGAATATGCTCAAAGATAAAAGGATAAGGTTTTTTTAGTTTAACCCCTATTGATTGAGAAGGAAACCCTTATGCTGTTTCTAAAACTTTATGCCCTCCTTGCTATGACAAATTGTTAAGGAATGCAACTAAAAGGTTTGCCAGCCTTGTCATCAAGGGGAAATGATTGAAATAGCTATAAAAGCTAGAAAGATTATGATCGATGAATTTTCCACCAAAAAGAAGGTAGATTTGGTAAAAGAAAAAAGAAGCTTCATCCATTAACTATGCAGTTAATAATAGCATCAGAGACCTTTCCCTTATTATTAGAACCAAGGGCAGCAGACCTAGAATACATATTCTTTTAATGCAGCCTGCGCTCTTACTCCAATAGAACCACAAACCACTATCCCATATTCTCTTTAAAATCAACTTAGGCCTAAT
The DNA here is from genome assembly GCA_029448705.1 of Adansonia digitata. NCBI lineage: Eukaryota > Viridiplantae > Streptophyta > Magnoliopsida > Malvales > Malvaceae > Adansonia > Adansonia digitata. The sequence continues at coordinate 9,738 of JAQSVH010009954.1, read as the reverse complement.
GCCAACCAACTAGCCCAAAAAACTAATTAATCCAAACCCCATTATAACCCTCTTTTTTATTCTTATAAAGAAATGTATGACAAGCTTTTCAAGGTTCGATTAGTAACTCCCATTTTTACCAAACCATATGAGGGTAATTTCCCTTGTTAGTATAGATAAAAATGTTCACTATGAGTATGATGTGACAGTAACAGGTTACTCCATCGAGAATTGTCTAACCTTTAAGAAGAAAGTCTAAAGTTTTCTTAAGGTTGATACCTTTCGATTTGATAATGCCTTAAAACCTAATGTCATAGCAAACCCTTTACGCAATCATCTTGAACCTCAAGTTAATGATCTAATTGTTAAGGAAGAATAATGGGTGAAAACAAATGTCAAGGTGGTCAGAACCTCAAAGGAAAATGTTTGGGCAATCTTCATTAAAAGTGAACTCTTTGGTTAAAATCATAAAAGTACTAACATCTAATCAAATCTGAGGATCAACTTTTATAAGTTTGATATGACCTAAGGACATACTTTACAAAATTTCCTGGAGTACTTAGCCTTGATTTAAAGGATGATTAATAGTGAGAGATTGAATTCTATGAAGGGGCTAGTCAAGAAATGTCAATTATATGATCAATGAAGGACATTCATAACATTATCATCTATTGTAACCAATTCAAGGCTACATCTCTTAAAATTGAAATTGTTCCCAAGCTCATTATCAGAACCCCAGCACCCTCTCTATATAAGAATAACAACCAGATACCCTAGAGATACAATAGTGGTATAACAATTTTAAAGGCTACTGCAAACTAATTAGCTGTACTGACATTATGAGTGTTAGCTATGTGACTTAAACTAGTCATCATTATGGCCCCAAAACTAGCAAATCAAGTGTTAAAGGAGTAAACGCTCAAAAAAGCTATAATAACTAAGGACACCCTAGTAAAAGTCTAGGAGCTTGTCAAAGAAAAAGAAGTGACTAGATTTCTTAAATTTGTAAAACATAGTGAGTACAGTATCATGGGGCAACTAAAACAATAATTAGCAAAATTCGCTTTAGTAGTCAGAGCTGCAATGGAATGCTTTATCAAAAGTGCTTAATCAGGCATACATTGCTCAAGATATTTTGAGAAACAAACTCGACCACCTAGTAAATAATATCATTACCCTACAATTTCATCTCAATTAGTGATAAGAAATCTTGCCAGGAAGAAATGTTTAAACAAAAGCCCTCCAGATAACAACTTATTGCAACAAAGTTATATTACGTAGGGTCTTTTGATAATGGATTGGCTCTCAATATAATATCACTAGTCATTTTATCTCGATTACTAGTTTACCTTACTCAAATTAAGCATAGCCAGATAATGGTAAAGGCTTTTGATAGAAGGAAAAGAGAAATTAAAAGTTTCAATCACTCTAAGCATCAGCCCATGCATTTGAAGTAGAGTTTCATCTAATGGATATCGTCCCTGCATAAATTGTTTGCTGGGATGACCATAGATCCATTCTATTGATGGTGTACCATTATTTTTTCATCAAAAAGTCAAATTTATAATTGAAGAAAAAGTGGTTAGCATATATGAAAAATAAGGAGTCATAGCCATCACCTCTACTGAGGCCCCTTATATTAATGTAGATCCCAAAGCTAAATAATGTTAAGCCCTTCGAAATTGTCAATACTGCCTTTATTATAGAAAGATTTTTAAAAAGCATTCTTATACGCCTCAAGCTCATGGTAGGAAAGGCATTTAAGCTACAAAAAGATTTTAAAAGTATTTACAAAGCATAAGTCAATCAATTAAAACAATCAGCAAGAAGGAAAACATGGACTAAGTTTCAAGCTAGATAGAATCAAAATAAGAAATTCAAGAACAAACTTAAGAAAAAAAGTTAACCTAGAACATAGGAAGACAAAATTCAATCCTTTATCCCTCTAAAGGTAATTTTTTGCCATGAAATGGTCACAAATTTATAGATAAAGAAAAAAGCAAAAGATAAAGAAATGATGATTAATGAAAACTTTGAGAGGTTTTAAGTGGCCATCATTAAAGAAATAACAAGAAGCTAGATGATAACAGAATTCACCCATGTCTATTAGATACGCCTGGAAGAATTATACTATTATTGATAAGACTATAGTCTCTTGGCAAATTCCAGAGTAATTTCAAGAACTACCCTTGTTTGTTTCAGCTCAAAATTCCTTAGTAAAAAGGGCTTAAAATGCTAAAATCATTTTCAAAAATGAAATGCATATCATTTTTTGTGAACATTCAATTCATTTCATACCAATACTATTTTTCTTTGTCATATACACATACGGAGATCATGGCATATCTTTGTTTAGTCGTTATTTTTGTTTTTACTTTTATAGATTTCTAGTAGAGAAGCAGATAATCCCATGTGGAATTCGGATGTTAATTTTGAACGCTCTTTCAAATGTGGTTGATCTTGAAGAGGATGTTGATAATTATACCTTCCCTCATGACCTATTAAAACTAATTTACCAGGAAGATGAGCAAATAATGCCTTATAAAGAATCGACGAAATTTATAAATGTAGGGAATGATGATAATAGAAAAGATGTCAAAATAAAGACTGCTATCATGCCCATCAGTAGAGAAGGGCTAATAAATTTGATTTAGAAGTTTCAAGATGTCATTACATGGCTATACTAGGATATGTCGAGCTTAGATACAAAGATTGTCATCCATGATTGCCTCTAAAACCAGAATGCAAGCTGATTCAACAAAAGTTGAGAATGATGAAACTGGAGATGCTTTTCAAGATTAAAGAAGAGGTAAAGAAATAGTTTGAGGTTAGATTTCTTAAGGTGGCAAAGTACCTGGAATGGATTACTAGTATTATCCTGGTTTTTAAGAAAGATAAGAAAGTCAAGATATAGATAGATTACTAGGATTTAAATCGAGCAAGTTTAAAAGAAATTTCCCTTTTCCCTATACTAACAAATTGGTTGATAACACAATAAAGAATATTTTTTTCATCGATGGATTTTCAAGGTATAACTAGATCAAAATGGCACTCAAAGATATCGAAAAGATTATGTTTGTCATAATATAGGGTAATTTTTGTTATGAAGTGATGTCGTTTAGGTTAAGAAATGTTAAAGAGTGATGGTCACTTTATTCCATGATATGATGCATAAAGAGATTGAAGTATATGTTAATGACATAATTACCAAGTCACCCCAAGAGGAGGAGCACGTCATAAACTTCCAAAAGTTGCTCAAGAGATTGAGAAAGTATCAATTAAAGTTCAATACAACAAAGCATACTTTTAGAGCAAGCTTGGGGAAGCTATTAGGCTTCATCATAAGTGAAAAAGGAACTAGGATTGATTTTGACAAAATTAAATCCATTCAAGAATTGCCATCTCTATGTACGAAAAAAGAAATGAGAAGTTTCCTCAGGAGATTAAATTACATGCATGTTTCATTTCCTAGCCAACGAATAAATGCAATTTGATTTTTTAATTTTTTTCAAAAACATAATCTAGGAGAATATGATGAACATTACCAAAGGGCATTTGAAAAAATGAAACACTATTTTTCGAACCTATTAGTTTTACTACCACAAGTTTTGAGTTAACCCCTCATACTATACCTTACTATGTTCGAAAAATCCATGGGATGCATTTTGAGGTAACATGATGAAACTAGGAATAAAGAAAGAGCCATCTATTACCTTAGTAAAAAGTTCCTAGACTATAAGGTAAATTATTTCAAAATAGAAAAGATATGCTGTGCCCAAGTGTGGACAACAAAAGACTTAAACAATAGATGCTATATCATACCACATGGCTAATTACCCAAATAGATCCGGTAAAATACCACTTTGAAGCATCAGACTATTTCGACGAATAGCTAGATGGCCAGTCTTGTCATTGGAATATAATATAGCCTCTGTGAGTTATAAAGATATAAAAAGAAGTGCTATTGCCAAATTTCTAGCAAGTCAGGCACTTGATGATTTTCAACCTTTAGACTTTAATTTCCATTATAAGGATTTGATGAATATCTTCATTGAAGAGGAAGAAGAACAAAAAGAGGAGTTAGTATGGAAAACATATTTCATTAGGGCTTTACTTAGATTTTGATTGCATGAATAATGTGGCAAAATATGATACGCGTGAAATGGGAATCTATTTCACCATTAGAAAAAAACTCGAGTGTTAAAAACTTATGAAGATTCAACCTTGGTAATTTATCAACTACGTGGAGAATAGGAAACTCGAGATCCGAGGCTATTGTAATATAAAAAGTTGATTCTAGAATCATTAGAAGAGTTTGAGAAAATAGACTTTATCCATTTGTCTTAAGACAATAATAAAATGGTAGATGCTTTAGCCATCCTTATGTCAATGTTTAAAGTAAATAACGGACGAAAAGTGACCCCAATTTAGATAAGTTTATATGAGTCTTCTATGTATTGCCATACTATCAAAGCAAAATAGGTAGCCTCTCTTGGAATTATGACATCAAAAGATACCTAAAGGATCGAGAATACCCGAATAATGCCTCCAAAAAAGATAAAAGAATGTTAAGGCAGTCGGTAATGAATTTTGCTATGGATGGTGAAATTCTTTACAATAAAACTTATGACTAGACATTTCTAAAATGCGAGGATGCTTTGGAAGCATAAAGAAACTTGGAAAAAATGCATAAAGGAGTTTACAAAATTTATGCCTATGGAAATAATATGGTAGGGTAAATCATGAGGTTAGGCTACTTTCGGATGACTATAGAGGGTGACTATGTTATGTATGCCTAAAAATAACACAATAGTCAGATTTATGCAGATAAAATCCATGTGCCACCCTCACCATTTTATGTTATAAGCGCATTGTGGCCCTTTATAATATAGGCATAAATGTTATTGGCCTAATTTTCCTTATAACTATCATCATATTTTCTTAGTAGCAATAGACTAATTCACTAAGTGGGTCAAAATAGCCTCTTCTACAAATGTAGCAGAGTCAATGGTGTGCAAATTCTTAAAAGCTAATATCATTTATCGATATGAAATTCTTGAAAGAATCATAATAGATAACAACTCAAATTTAAACAATAAAATGATGAACGAGGTGTGTACCTAACCTAAAATCTCAATCATAATTCAATGACATACCGTTTAATGTTGAACTAAGCTATAAAGGTAACCAATAAAAACATTAAAAAGATTATAAGGAAGATGGTGGAGACCTACAAGGATTGGCATGAAGAGATCTCTTTCACTCTCTTGGCTTTTGAAACTTTAGTCTGAACTTCAATTAGAACAGCCCTTAAAACATTTTCAATGTTGGATGAAGAATTTTTACCTATGGTTCTGAGTTATCACCAAAGGTAGCACTTCCTCCATCCTTAGGCTTTAGCTCTATGAATTGATTTTGGTCACCGGTCACGTGTCTTGAGCATCCACTATCAAGGTACCAAGAATTTTCTTTTGTTGAATTTGCCTTAAAGCAATGCTCTTTCTTCTACAACCACAAAATCATATTTTCTTTTTAGGTACCCAAACTTTCTTAGTTCCTTTAGTATTAGTGCTCAAAATTTTTATGCCTTTTGGAATCTAACCGGTCAACTTTGGGGCCCATATTCTCCTAATAAGTTTACCTCTATAAGTGATAGTTTTTAAGGAGCATGTATAAAAGGTATGAACAAGTTTATGGCAATTTGTACGTATGCTAGATGCATCAAATGATTTATTTTGTGTTATAAAGAAGTTCTTGAAGTGAGTTTCTTTTTCAATTCTATTATAGCCTAAACCATCTTTATCAAAGAATGCCCTTTGTGTTTCTAGCATGTTATTTAATTTTTGTTGTGCCATATAAAACCTTGTAAACGAGTTATGCAAATTTATGTTCTTCTTGGTTAGATCATCAATATTGACTTGTAACTCATTTACTCTTTTCTTAAGATCATTATTTGTCATGCTTAGTGTTTCATTTTCTTTCTTAAGTTTAGAATTCAGTTTCTTGTATTTTGAATTCATAACTTTGAATTCTAATGCTAATTCATCAAGTGCATCTTGTAATTCATCAAATGAGTAAGTATAAGCATTAGAAGATACCTTGGGCTCATCATAAGCCATGAGACATAGGTTGGCCACCTCCTCATCATCATTATCGAAAGTGTCACTATCACTCTATGTGGCTACCATTGCCTTCTTTTTCTGCTTTTTTGGGATTGATTTCTTCTATATTGGACATTCAAATTTAATATGTCCTGGTTTCTTGCACTCATAGTAAAAAATCCATTCTTTCTCTTTCTTGCTTGAGTCTCCCTTCATCATTTCTTTTCTAAGAGGTCTTCTTGCTTTGTTCATTCTCATGAATTTGTTGAATCTTTTCGCGAACATAGCCATTTCTTCATCTTCCTTGACCTCTTCATCATCATCACTAGGTGTGGTTGATTTAAAGGCAGCACTTACCTTCTTTGATGGTTTTTGTCCATGCTTGATCGTCATTTCATAGGTTAGAAAGGAACCCATGAGTTCATCCAAAAAGAATGTGTTGGGATCTTTGGATTTTTCAATTGCTATAACTTTTGCTTCCCAAGATTTGGAAGACTATTGAGTAGCTTTTTTACCATCTCTTTATTTGGATAGGTCATTTCAAGTGCCTTTAACCCGTTAATGACGTCCGTAAATCTATCCGACATTTCTTTGATGGTTTCATCCATCTTTGTCTTGAATAATTCGTAGTCCAGTGTGAGCATGCTTATTTTGGATTCTTTAACTTGATTTGTTCCTTCATGTGTGGTTGCTAACTTGTCCCACACTTGCTTTGCATTGTCACATAGTGAGACTCTGTTGTACTCACTTGGACCAAGAGCAGAAAATAATGTGTGCATGGCTTTGGCATTTAGTTGTGCCATTTTGGTGTCTTGTTCATCCCATTTTTCTTCTTCCTTTGGCACAATGCAATCTCTAACTTTCTTCTTTAGAATGAATGGACCATTGACGATGATTTTCCATACTTCATAATCGTTTGCTTGGATAAAGAGCCTCATCCATGCTTTCTAATATGAGTAGTTGCCACCATTAAAAAGCGAAGGTCTCATGATGGAATGCCTTTCAAATCCTATAGCATTTGCATTTGTCTCAAATGCCATAAGACAAACTTCACTTTGGCTTTTCAACTCTTATGGACTTCTTGAGGCTTTGATTACAATGTTTGCTGTCTCTATTTTTAAGCTATTAAGGATCTTTTCTCAAGGTTGTGAAACTATAATGGAAACCAAAGCTCCGGATACCAATTGTTAGCTTTAAAGGAGAGATTGAACCAAGAGGGGGTGAATTAGTTCTATAAAAACTTTGTAAATTTAAAGTAAATTGAAAATTAAAGATAAAATAAGGAAAGGAAAAACTGACAATGAAAGTATCAAGGTTCAGTCCTTTAACTCGGCACTTACATCCTCTCTTCTTGGTAATTTCTTACCAAGGTGATTTCCATAATTCACTAAGGAAATTGTTACCTTTAAGGCTAAGGTATAACTTTACACAACTATCTTTTAAGGCTTAGAGATAACCTTTCAATTACTTTGAGAATTATACCCCAAACTCTCAACGATTTTCATGCACTTTCACACAACCCCTTTTTGAAATAAAAGAAGTGTTCTGCAAACAAACTTGAACCTCTAGTAGGAAGGTGTTTGTCAAAATTTAAGTACAAGATGAATAAGATACAAATAGACTTGAAGAGTATGATTAATACAAGTGGAAAATAATGAATTTGATGATTTAAAGCTTTTATTGTTCAATGATTCAATGAAATCTGTATCTCTACCTTTTCAGCTATTTGGAACCTCCATTTATGGCTGCAAATTGATTCATAGATGTTGGGCATTTAATGTGGTGGTTGGACAGCCGTTATAGCCTTCATAAATGCTTATTTCTATTCAATCCCGCACTATAGTATGGATACATAATTCAAAAAGGTGACTGTTACAACTTGTTGTATCGATACTGGGGTTTGAGTATCGATACTAAGCAAGCTGTATCGATACAGATACCTTTACATCGATGCATATGAGGTTTTCAGCCAAACCTAGGCTATTGCCAAACCTTGTATCGATACTCATAGAGTGAGTATCGATACTAAATAGCCTGTATCGTTACATACACATTTGTATCGATACATTTGAGGGTTTTGTACAAACCTTGGCTACTACCAAGCCTTGTATTGATACTTATGGAGTGAGTATCGATACTAAGCAACTTGTATCGATACAGATGTTCTTTGTATCGATACATTTGGGGGGTTTTATGCATAGTATCTATACACATGTTCTTTGTATCGATACTATCCTTTAAAACTATTTATGAAATAATTTTTGTTGACTCAAACACATCTCAATAACTTTTGGCAAATTACAAACTTAGTATTTTTAAATATGTTTTTCAATTCAAACACAAATACCAAGTTGATATTAATTTAAGTTGTTTGTTATATCAAAACCAAAATCAAGGTTAACACTTATATTTGTGCCTCAGTCGATTCTTTTATCTCCAAACATATTTTTACTCAGACAAAAACATCTATTACATTCCCACCCCGAATCTGGTGGACATTAACAAGATCTTGTCAATGAGCCCCCAACTATTGACCAAGGTAGTTGCGATCCGCAAGGTCAAAATTACATATGCTATCATAACCTAAGGTACCTATTAGCTCTACTTAGAGGAGACAATGTGATAAAGGTCATATAAAAGGATTACTGATACTGAGTGATCCAAATGACCGAATTTGTTCAACTATATTACAAAACCTATAAGTCCATTACTTTTTATTTTCAATTTCGTTACTTAATAATATTTAATTAATGTGAACTAACAAGTTTCATTTTCTATTAGGACTTTCGTGAAACCTTGTGTAACGTCTATTATTGTCTCATTTTTAGGCAACATTCCAATGGATTATGCCTACTTGGAAGAAGTTCATAATTGCAGCCAAAAGAGATATGTAGACCTTATTTTAGGTATGATTTCGTGAAGAGTAAATCAAAGTTTAATTTACTTTACTTAACAAGTTATGTTTAATGTTATATATTATTTCTTACTATTCATTATAGGAAAAATTCTAATGGCCTTTTGAGTTAATACCTGTTGCTAGAAAATTATTTGAAGCCATTGGAAGTAGCAGCTCAAAGAAATGTTAAACATTGAAAGGCAACAGATATTGGCCTTTTCAAGACTAATAGGATAAAATAGTGCAAAGGTTTCATATAAGATTGGATATCAATCAACATTTAAGACTAATTCATTAATAGTGTATAGAGTACTAAATCTTGGGAAAAAAGTTTGAAAAGGCCAAATCTAATAGAAACACTGAAAGATGGAAGCATCACAAATCACACAAAAAGATCAATTTTTTTGTACAAGTCACAGGATAATAAGATTTATTTTCTATACAAATGTTGTTTAACTTATATTTTGATATTTTCTTTTATTAACATAACTTAGATTTTCATTTTTTGTAGTCATGACAATGGCAACACCATGTGACATTCCTTGAACTATTCAACAAAACCCATAAACTTGCTAGGGTTTCTGGAGATTGCTTAGATGGCAAGTCTCGCGTTGTTAATGTAAGTCCAAAAATTTCAACAATGCTATCTATTATATTTTCTAATTTATATAACTATAAATCCACCATTGTTTATTTAAGTGTTGGTTACAATGTCTATTGACACTACTAGAGAAAGGTTTATTTTCGACAAAAATTTTTGTC
>JAQSVH010009922.1:0-11972 GCA_029448705.1 Adansonia digitata | reverse complement strand
TCGATACTCAGATTATAGTATCGATACAAGAAGTTATAACGGCTACTTTTTTAAGTTATGTATCAATACCATTGGTACTGTATCGATACAGAGGCATGGGAACAACGAGAAATAACATTTGTAAAGGCTCCAACGGCTATATTTCTTCACCAAATGTTCCCAACGGCTAGAATCATAATCAAGGCTGTAAAAAAGCCACTCCAACATCTTCAACTATGAGAAGAACCAATAGATTGTGCTTAGAGTCAAATCCTTTATCTTTTATTCACTAGTTCATCTTTGTACAGGATTAATTCTTCTTATTTTTGTATTCTTCATTTTGTATCTTTAGATACACATTTTCCTTGTGCTAAAATTCTTATAAACACCTAACCTTTAGAGGTTTTATTTGTTTACACCAATATCCTTGTAAAAAGGGAAGGTTACTACTTAGCCATTGAAAAGTAAAGAGAGGATTTTATCTTAGCCATAAAAGATTGGGGATAAAGGTTTTTATCTTACTTTTTGAAAGATAGGGAGTGTAAAGGTTATACCTTGTCCTTAAAAGGTAAATAATTCAAGTTAATGAATTGTGGAAATCCGAGGCAAGTGAGGCCGTGGTAGAGGACGTAGGCAATTGAGGCCAAACCTTTATAAATCATTGAGTTTGCTTTTTCTTTCCCTTTTCCTTAATTGTTTATTTTCATTCACTAAATTGCACTCTAGAAGTTCATTGTTTAGATTTCTCAAATTTGTCTATCAAAATTTTAATTTGTCAAAACTTTGAGAAATTAGTTCACCCCCTCTTGGTTTTATTCACCACTAAAAAGTCTAACAATATTGGATTTTGAAACTGAATTAAAATCAAATTTTGAATTAGCATATAGTTAGTAGGTACCAATTAACGGGCATCATGAGAAGGATCGATCCTTACCTGTGATTGTAATTAAGTCTTAAACCTTTTCAAATGATTTTTAGTTTGGGCATAGACCTTGAATTTTGTTTTCTAGGGTTTTATAATTCTTAAAATATGAACTTCAATAGGTTACCGATCTCACCTAGCCGAAATACATAGGTGGTGACTCTGAGATAAATGTTCATTTTATAATGACTATTTAGAGTTAAGTCAAGTTGGTGATTTATCTCGATAACTCAATCCTTAAAAAATGAAAAAAAATAATGATATATATATAAGAACAAGGGGTACACCCACATTTTGAAGTCCTACTGGTCAAGATTAATATGCCAACCACATCTGGATAGCTAGGTGACTTCACTAGGACGAACTAGAGAATAAGGCCTAAATTAATTGTGTGTTAATTAATATTTTGAAAAATTCAGTTCCAAACTATATTTAACTATAATTCCCAACTTTTCAAAACAAAATATTTTTTTTTGATTTATATGGAAGTTCCAGTATATTTTGTTCATATTTTTTTATTAAGCCTTTTGTTTCCCTTGCAACATTATTTTAGGGGGGACGATAGCAGATTTTATTAGTTTTGAGAGTGTCAAGTCATAAAAGGTTTGTTTATTCCCCGATACTCATTGTACACATGCATACCATTAAATTTTCCTCCAAGCACGTGGAAAGGGCATAAGTTACCCAAATTTTAGGAGAAGGTGAAGTAGTTTTTCCTTTTGAGGTGTTAGCCTTTGTCTGGGCTACTGACAAACCTATTAGGTGTAGATTCCTACTCTTACTCAAGTTGTTAGCCTCATACGGGCATAGAAGATGCTTCCACTCAAATTAAACTCTTCTGACATAAACCCACTATGGGTAAGGATAAGGTATTTTGTCAGTTCTTTCCAAAAGTAAGGAACAATTCGAAAGGCTATTTAGATGTCTAACCCGAACTTCATGTGATGAAATGTAAGGGCCTCACCTAGTTACAGCCACACCTAATTTTAGCAGTTATCAAATCAGGTACATGTAAGGGAACACTTTTAACCTTTTACTCTTATAATTTGATTTTCTTAATAGCAATAAGTGTACATTATGTTGTCATGATAAATTTTATTTATTTCTCACCTTGATTTGCAATATAATGATGAATTTTCTCAAAGTAATTTTTGGTAGCTGCTATTTCATTTTTAATAAAAAGTTTTGTGACTACAAAAAATGAACTTTACGGATTCTTTCTTAAGTTAAAAAAAAAGGAAAAACATAAACCTCTTTTCTTAAAAAAAATAAAAAAGCAAAAACAAGAAAAATATAAAAAGCAAAAGGCAAAAATGAAAAAAAAAAGGAAGAGTAAAGAATAAAGAGAAAAAAATCAAAATCAAAATCAAATTTATCAAGTTTTTGAAGCCTTTCGATCTACCAAAGAAAAGAGAGAAAATAGTATTAGGATTTTTCCTTTCCAATTTTTGTATGACATCCATATCTCATGAAAACTTGTAAATTCATTTGCATTTGCAAGGTTTACATATTCATTTGTTTATATGCTCGTGCACTTATAATTACCATGATGTGCTAAATTCATTCCATTTGTTGCATTTAGAAGACCAAGACATGGACAATAATTAAAAGGCAAGAATTAGCATGTTACATTAAAGAAGAAATTGGTCATGAAGTATAGGGAATGAAAAATCAACTCGACAGACTAATAAAAATGGTCAAGGGTTCATATGAAATAAGAAAGAAATTTTACCTAAGAGCATTCTCATCCTTGATGAATCCAGAAAATCAGAGTCTATGAGATCAATTAGAAACATGAATAAATGCCTTGGAAGGAATAGTTAGAGTAATAGGACATAAGATCCAAGAGATAAAAGAATAATCATTCAAATTGACAAAAGTCATTAGAGATCTCTTCTTGATGATCCCCAAGAGTCACCAATGACTTTAGGCTAACCTATGGCACTTGAATACTCAAAGAATGGATCTAGCATACCACTAGACGAAGATTTCAATCCATGGCCTATTCACTGACTGAAATAAAGCCACCCCAATTATGCACTTATACAAATTAGTATGCTTTTTAACCCACTATTTTTTCCAGCACTATCTTATCACCTTCTGCTAGCCATGTTGGGGAAAGACCATGAAAAGATAAAAAAAGATTTCCAATTTGACTGATCACACTAACCCATAGAGAATTATACTTTATCTTGCTCCAAAATTAGCCTGTTGCTTCCTGTAGACACCTAAGTTTGTCTCGTCTCTTTTCTAATAGTCCCATATCTGAGATTGAAAACTTAGTGGCCACCTTAGCCAAAAGTGACATTTTCCTGAAAGACTAGATATTTTCAAGATCCTTTCAGTTATACTCAAAAGGCCGCATGTGCACGTGACAGAAAAAATGTCATTTTGAGGGCTAATCATGGATAAAAAGAATGAATATTCAAGGGAAAAATAGTTTTCGAATATTTTCTTGTCAAATTTTAAAAATCCATTTTATGGATGTTATCATGGTTAAATTTTTCATTTTTAGAAATTTTTTTAGAATTTTTTGCAAAATATGGGAAATTGATTATCGCATATTTTTACCGATGCCTATGTGATATCACCCCCCAAAAATAAAAAATATTCAAGGAAAGATTAATATTGCATTTTTTTACCATGAGATATCAAGTGTCAATTTTGGGAATTAAATTTAAAATTTTTACAATACCACAAGTGTTATGCTTATAATTTTTCCTAATAAATCAGATTTTTATTTTTATTATTTTTCTAAATTAATATTTTAACTAATGCATTGAATAAAATTCATTTTTATAAAACTTGAACATGTTTTTAGAATTTTTCTCGTTTCCAAGGTATATAGTTTTCTACTGAATAAATTTTTTTGGTAGGATTTTTTTGGGTTTATAATTTTTAAAATTCTTCAAATGTTATTGTTAAATTCATATTTCATCAATTTTTAAAAATTCAATTTATTTTATGAGTTTTGAATTTGTTTATATAAAAATTTTCTCGGTAAGGGTTTTTCTCATAAAATTTTACGAATTTAGAACTTTAATGATTTTTTTCTTGACCATTAAAATTGAATATGTTATTGAATTAAATTAAATTGATTATATGAAGTTTTATTTCATATACATAATTTTTAATTTTTACAATTTGATCTTTTTAATTAATTTTTATGGTATAATTTTACATATTATATATAAATATCATATAACATTTTTTAGAGATTGCTGATGTCATGGATGATATAATGCACAAAATTACAAACTTAATTAATTTAAATCAAATCAAAATCAAAAGTAATAATAAAAAAATAAAAATAAATGAATAAATTAAAAAAATTGGAAAATCCTAGAAACTATTTGGCCAAGGGCCTTTATTTTAGCCTTTCACCGAATCCTTCCCCCTATAAATAGGGGAAGGTAGTTTCAAAATAGGCTTTGGTGATTTCGCATGAAAAAGCACTAAAATAAATAAATCAAGAAAAGTTCTTAACTTTCTAAGGCTTTTAAGGTAGTTCTCTTCCCAAATCTCTTATTTATGTTAGTTCCACCTTTGATTCTCCATTTTAATGAGATTTATGATTTCGTGAGCTCATGGATTTCATTCCATGTTGAAAGGCTAAGCATGAAAACCATGATTCAAGTTTATGGATTTTCTCAATATATTTGGTTTCTATTAGATTATTTTTTATTTTCACATGATAATTTGTATTTATTAGTAAAAAAGATATATCCTTCTTATGTGTACATTTTATCATTTTTTTTGGTTTTTTTTCATTTTAATATGTTGAAAAATATATTCATCTATTGGTTCTTGTGATTCTATCTTTTGCATCTAAGCTTGGTTATGTGTACGTGTTTTGTTATTCATGGTGTATGTTGAGAAAATATTATTTTCCTTTATTAATAAATCATGACCAAAATTTATAGTGAATTTTAATTAATTTGTTTTGTTATTTTTATGATGAGTTTGATTATTTTGTGATTATCTAGAATTTTTAGGACTAAAGAAATAAATAATAGTTCTTTAAAATTTTTAGAAGCCTTTAAAAAGGTAGTTCCAAACTTGATTTTATGCATACAAGCATGATTTAGTGAAATTTTGGCTATTTCAATGTTACTTTCTAATTTATATATATATAGGGCCTAAATTGTAAAATATTGAAAACTCTTTTAGGCCATTCTTGCTTGGCTGAAAGCATTATGTCCCTTTAGGGGAGATTTTAATGCATTCCTAAACATATTTAAGGCATTTTTAGATTTTAAGGGTATTTTTGTAATTTTAAAAAGTTTAAGGGCTAATTTGCAAAAATAAAAAATAATGTTTTAAGGCCTTGGGTGTTTGGCCAAATATGTATTGTGACTTTTTGTATGATTTCTATGATTTTTGTGATCTGTTTGATGATCATTTATAATTTTCCATTGTGTAAGGACTAAATTGGAAAAATGGAAAAAGTTTTAAATTCAATAGGAAAAACCTCCCGTTTAGGGTATTTTGGTTTTTTGGAATATTTCTAACATTCCTTTGGTTGTCTAGAAGGGTATAGAAAATACTAAAATTTTTGTATTCTTTCAATTTTTCGTTAGGGTACGAAATATAATTCTGAAAAGTCTAGGAACTTAATTACAATTTTTCCATTTTTTGTCATCTTTGATATTTTACTTTTCCCATTTAGAGCGAAATGATTATTTTTTATCTTTTTAAAGCCTTTAGGATTACCAGGATACTATCATGTCAAAGGTATACCTAGCGGCATTTTGGTAATTTTTTAACTTTGAGTCCTAGGTGGTCATTGGAATGCTTTTATGCTAAAAGTGTACATTTAAGATATGTTAACTTTTTAATGATCCTTTTAATGACCTTTAAGGTACCGAGATACTTTCACATTAAAGTTATACCCTAGAATTATTTTGGTAACTTTCCTAAAAATGAGTACAATATAGTCACTAGGATGCTTTTATGCCAAAGGTGTATATCTAGGATAAGTTCAGCCTTTTTCGATCATTTTTGAGTCCTTTAGTGCACCAGTACATTTTTATGTCAAATGTATATTGTAAGGGTATTTTTGTAATTCTGCATTAGAACTACATCCTTTGTGATTACTTAAGTACTTTAATATCGAAGGTACACATTAAGGATAGGCATCATTTTAGACTATTTTTGAGTCTCAGGATACTCTATTAATATTTTTGATAAAATCAAAATTTTTTTAGAAAATTTAAGTAATTGTAAATTAGAATAATACGTGGAATTTTCCCAGAATATGAAATAAGTTCTATGGATTATTTTAATAATGAGGTATTCTTTTCGAAATGAAAATAGGGATTTTCCATGAATTTCAGAAGAACACAAGCTTTCGCATTCCTTCGATCTTCCAGTGAGGTGTGAAAGTATTTTGATCTTTAAAACCTTTTATGTTCTTCTAGTTTTCCAATAAGGTACAAAAGAGAATGATAAAAAACTTTTGTATGCCACTAGTCCTTCGTTGGAGTACGTAAGAGATTTTTATTTTCAAAAATTTTAAAAACCCTATTTTTCGACATGAAATAATAAGCTGATTTCATAAAATATTATTTTAGGAATTATTAATTAAATGCCACATAATGAAATTGAATAAAAATAAAAATTAAGTTAACATAGGATTAATAAGGTACCAATTACCAAGCGTCCTGGGAGAGATTGTTCATTTCTTGTGATTGTAATTGACTCCCAGACCCTCTTATGCGATCTTTGGTATTTTCACAGATCTCAGAGTTTGTTTTAAGGGTTTTCTAACCCTTAAAATACAAACTCTGATAGGGGGCCAATCCACCTAGCAAATAGATTGGTGGTAACTCTAAAATAATTGAAGGTTTTTGTAATGATTATTTAAGGTTAAGTCGAGTAAGCAATTCATCTTAACAACTCAATCCTCAAGCATAAAAAAGAATGATAAGAAAAAATAATAATGATATTGCTAAAAAATTATGATATATATATATGGGAACGAAAGGTACATCGACCATTTAAAGTTGGGCTTGTCAGGATTCATATTCGGGCCATGTTACGACACTCTCATGCACATTACTCCCTATGAACCCCCTATCCTAAATGGTATGACATCCATTCACTTTGTGAATATCTTGTGGGATTACTTATGCATTCTATAGTAAAATGCCATGGGTTCAAAAGAAAAGTTCAAAACCTACTCGATGTTGGTGTAATCCAGCTTAAGCTAAAGTCGAATGATGCTACTAAACTCTGGTTGTGTAATATGAAGCATTTGGGGTGCAATGAAGTGATCATGAAGATAACATTTTGGCCACTTGGTGGGCTTTGTAAATGTAAGTTTAAAAAAGAATGATCAGTGTTTGCTAGGACTCCCTAGAATCATTAACACAACTAGAAAAATAAAGTATTTATAGCAATAATCCTTTTGTTACTTTTCCTTTTAAATCCTGTAATTATGGTTTTACACGCTGATGATGAATGGATAAATCAGAGAGCTTTGGTTGATGAAACAATGGTATTGAATCATGACCTAAATTCATTGAATTCTTGCCCCTACAATAATCTCGATATTTGATACTTAGACACTTGGCTGGCACCCAATCTTTGCCATTAAATGCTGCCTTATTCACTCATTCATGCATTCATTCATTAATCCATATATCAATTTTGCATTCATTAACATCTATACAAGGATGACAATAAAGATTAATGTTGACAAGACGCATGCATATTCATGCAAACTGATTTAAGTTATTTTTTCTATTCAAGATGGAATAAAACGTGACCACTAGATGGGAAAAGAAGACACTATTCAACAAAATGGGTTGGAACAAATTCAAAACAAGGAAGGAAAATGGAAGCCCCAAACACTTCAAACTACTTAAGGAAGTGAAAAGAGGAAAGAAGTTATGGAAGAAAGGTTTACGCAAAAACAAATTCTTGACTAGGAAAATTCATAAATAGTCCTATATTATAAGGCAAGCCTTGTGAGCCCTGTTGGAATTTCTAAACCAAAACTTTCATACGAAGACCTATCAAAATTGGCATAAGGCTCAGAAATGCAACAAGGACTCGACCAATTAGAAAAAAAGATCTGAGCAATTAAAAGTAAATAAAAACTTAAAGATATGAGAAAACTTTTGCGAATGCATGATTCACATGCCCCAAGGTACATTTGACAACATATTACTATAAATTGGCTAGGCATATCAGAGATGAAATGCTAGTCGTCCAAAATTTTCCTGAAAGTTTGACTAAGGTAGCTTTGGAATGGTACTTCAATTGGAAAAGGCTACGTATGCACATGGAAAGCTTTGGCTTAACTATTTCTTCAACAATATAAGCGCAGGTTGGAAATAGCCTCAGATTAAGGGACTCTTCAAAACATCAGAAAGAATTTTAACAAGAGCTATAGAGAATATGCCTACAAATGGACAAATGTATCCTCATGCATCCAATTGCCTTTTAATATTAGAGAAATGAATACCTATTTAGTGGATACTCTATCACTTTCATACTATAACAAATTGGTCAAAAATGCTTTCTTTGAGTTTACAGATGTTTTCTTTGCTCTAGAAAGAATTAAACATAGCATAAAAAATTGAAAGGATCATAGATAACATTCAAGTGGCATATAGGGGATGAAAAAGTGATCCTATCAATAAATACCAACAAGTTGTGATTGATGCAAGCAATGACCAAAAAAGGTTGAGAAAATGAAGAAAATTATTTAGATTGCATCCTCACACCTAATCTTTCATTACTCAATGGCCCCAATAGGTTCATCCTTGTATCCTATAACCTTTTATGCAAACTTATTTGACCCAAAGTTCTGAAAGATGAAGGAACCAAGGAAATAGTTTAGGTGATTCTAAAAAATAGAAAAGAAACAGGATAAAGGTGTATCATGCCCCACCAATTTCCTACATTGAGCTCTTTTCTTTACTTGTTTAAAGTTGGATGACCTCCACTATCCCAACAAAGCCTAGGAGACCTTCTTACCTGGAGTGGTACAAGTCAAGCATCAGATGTAAATATCACATAGGGGTGGAAGGCCATTCCATGGAAAATTTCAATGCATTCAAAAGCAAAGTACAAGCTCTTAGGGATATTTACCCAGTGAAATTCCAAAAGTTGATGGATGCCTAATTGGCATTAGGGTCATTGAGGTTATGGTAGTATGCCAATTAGGGGTAGTTTTTATCTTGAATTTAAAATTCTATATCTTTTTTCTAGAAATTGTGAATTTTGAAATCAATAAATGAACATTATGCATCCTGTCATAGGCCATAATCTTTGTTACTAATGATTTCTAGTATCTAAAGTAATTAGAACATTGAAAAAAATTTGATTTGGGTAGGCGATCACCATTAAATTAAACTCCTTTACAGGAGGCCTTCACCTTCATTTATATGATTGTCCTAGACATTCAGTTATAGGACTTTCATTATCTAAATATTCCTTTTTGGATTCTTTAAGGGTTAAACAAACAAGTTATACTCTTAAAAGATTCAAGTGCCAATAATTTGACATGTTTCAAAGTACTGATGCTATTTTGAGATCTCTCAAATTCAAGTAGATAACCTTTTGCCATAGTTTTCATGATACCTCTTCAAATCCTTAATTTAGAAAGAATATAAGCAAATATGAGCCAAAAACACTTTTTGTCTATAGATAAAATCTTTTTAATCCAATGTCTGATAACTAATATATGCGATTTGATATGTTTCCCATGCCAATTCGATTTTTTCTTAAAGGCACAACCAAAACTAAAATTGGTTAGTGGTTACGAAGTTGATAATGTTAAGGGGCATGCACTGAGCCAAAACATTGAAAAAAATTTTAAAAGAAAAAAATTAAATGAAGCATCATGTTATTAAGGTGCTCAAAATGATTTTAAAAGGAAAATTATCCTCTTTCTTAGCGAAATCCTTGTCAATTTAAATGGCTTTGTTTGAAAAGAAAAATGGCATCCATTTTTTTATTTTTTCATAGATATGGAAAATTATTCCCTTTACAGTCCTTTTTGAGCCTAATAATTTATTCTTTCTTTAAAGCCCTAATCAAGGATCACCCTCCACATTAGAGGTAAGTGAAGTAAAGCTTCAAGATTAGAAGACGCAAATCCAGTTCTAAGGTTACAAGCAAAATAAGCCAATTGTCATAATGCAAAGTTGAAGACCAACTCAAAGTTTAAATCTCAAGTTCCTTTAAACTGAAAAATGATGAAAACAGAATAAAAAATAAAGAGAAGTGAAGAAAAATGAAAAGCTAGAAAAATATGAAAAACAAAGATATGTTTTTCCTTGATAAATATGCCAGATTGATTTCCTTCTGAACATAAATGATCTTTTATTCAATTACCCTTAAACTTGTGATTTAGGTCATCTATCCTTTACTTTCTAAACTTGAACCATGGCCTACATTAATACCTATAAAAATTTATTTAGATCAAAAATAGCTCTTTAAGCTGTTGAGCCATTCTTAGAAAGCTATTCAAAAATTCATCTTTTTGGTTGATTTTTTAGTCTTTAAGAATATAATGGGGCAAGCAATAAAAAATTTAAAAGAAAAAAATCGAATGAAGTTCTAGAGTGAAAACCAGAAAATAGGCAGTCTAAAATAAATTTAAAAGCTTTAAAATTGCTTCTAAACCAATACAAGCGGTCACTGAAGGAAATAAAATCTTCTTTGCTAATTCAAAACTGATCCCAAAACTTCGAAAATTTCGCGACATTAGTAAAATGTTAAGTCAAATGCCCAAATATTGATTTGACTTAAGATAACTTTTCTTAACTTTCATGTCCAACCTTAAAAATTAGTGCTTACCGAAGGCCTTCTAAATTAATCCCTTAAGACTTGGTGTTTACTAATATTAGTTTAATACCTATCACGCTATTGTATTTGAAGACTAAAAGGGTGTTATAACTTGATTATTTACCTTTCAAGGAATTCCCATGGAAAGAACATTAATTTGAACTTAGCCATGATGAACTTCCACTTTCTTATACCAATTTCTTCAAGTCAAATTTTAGCAATGCCATTCTATTTATGCCTCTAAATTAAATTCTTTATCTCATCCAAAGGTGTCCCAGTTGGTGATCATCAATCATCAAAAAGCCTTAACAACAAAAGATGAAGGTAGCATATCCATTATCCTTGATGCTAGAAAATTTATAGTTTAAATATTCCAAAATTTCGATAGTTTTTAATCAAGTAGATTCTTTCCTAGCATAGAATAAGAAAGCGATCTTGTTCTATAAATCTTAAAATTTAGGTAAATTTGATACTTCTCATGATTTCAATAAAAGCATGTAAATGTGCTCCCAGTAGCAAAATTTTGACTCTTATCCAATTGGATAAAGTTCTATCTTTCAATTGATAAACACTAATTCGATACTTGATGACTTTTTAGGATAAATTAAATAATTCTTAAATTCCTAAAGTCAAGGTTAGTAAAGGAATTTTGTGGGGCAAACATGAAATTGCGTTTTAGTAACTTAAACCTTTAACTCTAAGCATAGGCAAGACTCTTTTGCCCATAAAAAATGCAAAATTTTCTAAAGATGCTTTCAACTTTGAGTGGAGGCATAGTCTCACCTCACCAAATGAAAAAGAAATATCTATTACATTTTATAAAAATACTTTTAACTCTAAATACAGGCTACAACAGAGGTTATCCATAATGAAATCCATAAATCAAAAATCAAAAGGAAAAGAAATTAGCAACAACAAAGATCATATTGATGAGGCCTCACCAACATATGAGAGAATCAGAAAGAAAATAAATTGGTAAAAATGAAGCTCGGATAAATTAGGCCTCGCCAATGTATGAGAAGATCAGAAGGAAAAAGTGTAGACACCTTATTTTGTCCGAGCTAACTTTTAGCAATCTAGAGCATGGACATAAGAGGGGGAAAAAGTATTTTGAGGACATCAAGAAGGCCTAGGGATCATATCAAAGGTAAATGCAAAGTTGTGACATCAAATGACATGTTCAAGGTATTCGAGGACAAAATATATGAGAAAATTCATAATTTTACTTGAATGTATCGATACATGGTTCTCATGTATCGATACAATGCTT
>JAQSVH010009911.1:0-11974 GCA_029448705.1 Adansonia digitata | reverse complement strand
GGAAAGGCTTACGGGCTCTTGATTCCTGAAGAAGATGCAATGCACACCTATTTAATTTAACGTCACAGCTAACAAGATGATACGCTTATTTCGTATAAAAAGGCTGATGCATACGGTACTGGTAAAACAAAATCCTAATATTCACCTAGAAAAAGGAGAAAAAAAAAACAAGCAGTATCATTCTGGAACAGCTGCAGCGAGCTCAATATCGGCCTGGACATTAAGTTCAGCATCATTCTTCCGGCCTCTCACACATTTATATAGCGTTGCAGTTATAACCAGAGCAGCCAGAGTTGCCCCTTTCCCCTTGAACTTGAATGTTTCCTAGACGGTATCATTATAAGCATTAATTGCATTTCTAAATTATCATAGTATATTTTTTATTATTAATAATATTTATCTAACTTATAAGTAGAACTTTTAATTTCATTGAAAGTCTTCCATTAAATTTATCTATCTGACTATAAATAAGAAATTATTCAATTTTACATTAAATTATAAATTTTGTTTAAAATTTTTTAAAATTATAATTATAAAATTTATTGTTATCTTCAAACATTTATTACCATATTAACAACTATTTTTTTTATGTTGCATATCATTGATTATTATTTTAATCATAATATTTTTTATTCATTTATTATAAATTATTTATTACCGTGTTACGTAATGTTTATACTATTAATAAATTTTATTTTTTTTATCATTTACTACTATATTATTTTTATTTTTAAAAATTTTTAATAAGGTAATATAATTTGATATATATTTATACACTTCAACGGCAAGGAAAATAAAATTTTTAAAATGCAAAGAGTAACCTTTTTAGTCTTGATTTTAAGTTCAATTTCCAACTTCCACGGATTGAGGCTGGCCATGCGAGTAGCCCTCATTTTAAACAAAATTTTTATAAATCTGAGTTGATTCGAATTATTATTTAATAAAAATATTTAATTTTAATTGTAGAATATATAAATTTGAATGTAAAAATAATATTTTAAATAGAAAAATAAATTATTTGTGATTATTATTAAGCTAAGTCGAAGATTACCAGTCAAGTAAGTAGAGATCTATAAAAGTTTAGTTTTATATTTGTAATAAATTTATTTAAATTATTCTTTGATAAATTTACTCACTAAATTACTTTACTTGACTAGGACGGTTAAATTCAATCACTCTTTTTATAATAATAAATAAATAAAAATTTATCAATGTCCTGCCGGTTACAGTCACTAGCCATTTGTAATTTATTTTTTTCTTAAGAAAAAGGCAAATTGCTAGGATGGAGAGGTAGGGGACGCGTATCTAGTCCTAAATTTCAAAGTGCTTTTTTAGACATGTTTATGTTTTAATAGTATTATTAATTTAATGAGATTTTTATTGTACGAATGAACCAACCATTTTGAAAATTCTATCTGTTATTATGAAAGCAATAGAAAAAGAAATTATTGGCTGTAAAATTCATGATATTATTAAAGAGAAAATAGTACTTGACATCCAAAAACACATTTAAATTCATTATAAACAAAATGTGCAGTGGAATACATACTATAAAATTCAAATACATTCAATTGCAAATCAAATGATGCTTTCAATATACATATATAATAGTACAACACATAATTGTTATTATCCAATAACAAAATTAAAAACAACAGTAATAGCAAAAAGCCGCACTAATTATTACAATATTCTTATTGCATTAGTGTATGTCCCTTAGAAACAGGCTTTGTAAGTACAATTATTATCCAATAATAATAGTACAACAGATAATTGTAATTATCCAATAACAAAATTAAAAACAATTATTACAATATTCTTATTGCATCAATGTGTGTCCCTTAAAACAGATTTGTAAGTACAATTATATTTATTTTATTTCTTAAAATAAATAAAATAAAATGTTTTTTTTGTTCATTGGATTATTGTAACTTCTCTTCATCTAAAATTTTTTTGTACTAAAAAATATTTTATATAATAAAGAAATTGATTAAAAATAAAAAATTATTTTTAATATTTAAATTATATATATATGAAAAAAATTTAAAAAATTTTAAATTACCTTAGACTGACCTTAAATATGAATGATATAGGCTGATACAATTTTGCACCAGCCAAGGGTCAAGCACAACAAATTTCATGCTTGCTTTTAAAGTTATCGCTCCTCTTTACGCAATATCTCAATAAAAAGAGAAAAATCTAATAGAAGAAAGAAAACCCAAATTTTCTCTTTTTCTTTTCTATTTTTCTCAGAAAAAAAAAAAAGAAAAAGAAAAAGAAAAGGGCTCTATTTTTATTACTTTTGTCTCTTTGGGCAAACATGGAATAAAACACGAGACTAGACTGATCTGTTGAATTGATTATGTCCAAATCCAGACTAGACTATACTGTCACATTGAATCTCAAAAAAAAAAAAAAAAAAAAAACATAAACGAGTTTTATTATGTGATAGAAAATAATCGAACCATTATTTTAGTTAATTGATCAAAGAAAAAAACTAAAGATGTGACGTGCAAAAATCAAATAAAAATCATATTATACATATAATTAATATTAATATAATTAATTTTATAAATCGCTATAGGTATATAAGAACCAAAAATGCAGGGAGAGGGTGCAGTACTAACCTTAACAGAGCAATCATGGAAATTTATTCCAATATAAGAGCTGGGAATTTTAACGTATAGCATGAGTTTGAAGTTTGGAAATCCAAACTCTTCTCTTTGGAATATGCATACCTATGTACATGGAAAGTTTTTCGAAAATTCTGTTTAAACTCTTCTCTAGGAATGCATGTTCTTGAGTTTTTAATTTCTAATGTAAAAATCATATCCAAATTTAACTTTATAATTAAATGCATATCCATGATTGCTAAAACAATTATAAACATATCAATAGGGTGATGAAATAAAACCACATATTCATCTTAAGAAAATTTAAAAAAAAAATTAAAACTAAACTCCATCTCATTAAACTTGTTCATATGGTGGGTTTGAGATACTATTATTCGTAATTCGGATTGATCAATATTATTTTTTTAGCTAATAAAAATATATTTTATTTAAAATAAATTTTTATAGAAATATAAAAATATTAAAATTAAATTAAATTTTTAATCTTGTAATATATTTTAGATAATAATATGAATTTATAATTAAATTCAATTCAAATAAACAAAAATAAATTTTATTTAAAACCAACCCAATTTATAAATAAATCTATCCTATAATTATATAAAATTAAGGTAAAATCACACACGCTCATTTTTGTACAATTATTAGAGTGGAACTTTTTCAATGTTCTTCCACAACTTGAACCAGTAACTCACGTCATCTAATTTTTTTTACGTATTTATATTTAATATTTTTATTCTACATATATTATAAAAGATGCAATCTTTTAAATATATAAAAAAAATTAAAAATTAAGTGTACTTATATTATACTTGTATTCTTATGTAAACTCAATCCAAATCAAAATAAACACAAAATACAATTCAAACTAATCAAACATTCTTAAACCCAGCAATAAGAAAAATTTTCACCATGCATCAGAATTAAGCACTTATCTTTATATCGATTATAGTTTTCTAAATTCTAATTATAGCCTCATACCACAAAATTCAATTCAATTCAAACTCAATAGTAAAAAATAAGCTTAATCTCTAAAGAATCAATCATATATAATAAAAACTTCATGATATATCAAAATATATAATAATATATCTCGAAATCAAACACACAGCATGAGAATTGTCTTATAACGAGAATGTAATTCATATAATTCAACAACACACCATAAAGCGGTAAGACATTGCGAAAACAGAGCCACCATAACCCATACTTGGTCCAGCAAAAGTAACCTGGCATTCAGTAATGAAAATACACAAATTAGTATGCAATTAGTTTCCATTCAAATATTATACTTATAATACAATTTTCTCACAAAATGCTATTGCATATTCATATACAGCACATGTTTGAAACATAAACACCATGGCAAGTCATATTATCCAGATTTTTTTTATTTTTTTTAAAGTATTAATGTTTGAAATTTATGTCCGACATATGTTTAAATACGAGTATGATCCTCTATATATATATATATAGATAAATACAGATAAATTTAAATATATTGATGTCAAATAGTTACGCATATTTGAGATAACGTAGATAGCAGATAGGAAGGGATGTTATTAATTGAGATCTCTTTGCTAAATTTATCAAGAACCCATAAAAATAATATATCATTGTTTGGGAGCATGCAGAGCTCTGTCAGAACCGTAAGCTATGTATATACATTCGCATATAAGTAACAGAAAGTAGAGACTGGGGAAGTGAACTTAACAGAGCAATCATGGAAATGCATTCATAGAGAAGAGTTTGGACAGGGTTTTGATAAATTAGTGAATCTATAATCATCTCTTGGGATATGTACACACACATATATATATGTAAGTTATGTAAAATCCTATTTAGATATCTTGATCTATACTTGTCACACCCGATATACTTTTGTCCAGTTTATAATTACTTAGAATTCATGTATAAAGGGGTAGGTGGTGAGACTCAATTCAAATAAGCTTTTATCTTTACATTATTCCAAAAACATAGCCTTCCCTCTAAACAGTATCTTTGCCTCCTTGGGCTATTTTCCTAATTTCTCTTAGATTTGGACATTGAAAAATGTCTTGAAATCCAAACTCCGGCGTCGCTCAAGCTTTGTCTATGTTTCCACCGACCTGCAAACTCCACTTTCAATAGCTCTAAAACCAAGGAGACCACAACACACATATCCTATTATCCAAAGGTAACTTTCTCGCTTGTCTCTCTCTAAAATTTCTTCTTAGTGACCTATGAAAATACGATTGTAACATACAAACAGAGTGATACATAAACAATGCACATATTCCAGTTAAGGTAAAAAAAAAATTAAGGCAAAGTCACTAAGAAGTTATAAAGAAGCAAAGAAAGGAGTTTCATTCTCAAGCAGCTAGGTATAGACAGTTTGGACATCGACTTCTGTATCATTTATTAATACTAGAAAAAAATATATATATATATATATGTTGGGATTATAAGGATCAACATCTTTTTTAGTACTGGAAATACAAAACAATGGAAAGACCGATCGATGTAGACGATATCTTAAACAAGGTTGTTCGTATTGTTGCTGGCTGCTTCAGTAACTATTGTGGTCGGTGCGACGCCATTGGCTTTCACTCTAACACTTGGTTAATCAAAAACTAAAAAAAAAAAAGTATGTAAATCTACATGGAATCACAGAAAACCAAACACAAAGAGAATTAGGGTTTTGTTTTTAAAAGAAAGAAGACCATTGATTGTAGCCGGTTTGAACACTAGTCCAATTTTTAAAGGAACTGTGGAAAGAAACCGAGATTTACCAATTACCAGTTTTTTTTTTTAATTAATAAAGCTTGAACTTAATGTAGAAGAGGAAGAACTGTGGAGGAAGGTGGGTTGATCATGATCCTAGCTTTCTAAGTTTCAGTTTCATACTTCTCAGTCGGGTGTTGGAACACCGTACGCTTCTGAGTCCTACCAGGATTGCAGAGCTTGCAGATTGAGATTGGTAATAAACTACTTAACACCTGACCTTAAAATGTTAAAAAATGAATGTTTTTACAAATACCAGGATCTCATAATCAGTTTTGAGTTGTTTATAAGTCGTTTTTTTTAACTCCTAATCAGAGAGCATTCCTCTATGCAAGTTTGCAGACGTATGGAAAAACCATAAAAAGCAGCTGGCTGGGATAACCAAATTAACCTCATCTTAAAAGATGAATGTTTTTACAACAAGAACTGGATCTACTAATCAGTTTCCCTTGTTAAGTTGTTTTTCAGACTCCAAAAATCCTGTTAATCCTATGTGCCATACATACAGTCATATATAACATATCAAAAGGATGATGCAAATGTCATATTCAGTTTAAGGAAAAAAAAAAAGAAAAGAAAAGAAAACATATCTTACTGAGTAACCCGTTCTATTTGATATAAATAGTAACTAATAATACAATATTCTCAGAAGACAGTTTGGGCAAATGTGATCATACATTAATGTTTGGTACAAAACGCAGTAGAAAAGGATGTTATTAGGAACAAGTTGAGTTGATAGAGAATAAGGAATTCATAGCAAACAAAAAGAAAAAGATCTCATACCAATATACTTACTTTTTTTAAAAAAAAAAACTCTTATGTTTAGAGGATTATGTCCAAATATGTATTGAATATACGTGTTAGATATAAATATTTCAAGAAAAATAAAAGTTCGAGTAACATAAGTGATAAGTAGTGGATTCAGTTTCAGAAATCAAATTACTTATCTCCATGTCTTATAGGTAATACAATTATTGATTTTTTTTGGATAGTTTGCTCATCGAAAACACAGGAAGAACCAATCCAGTCCAATGCAAAAACAAGCATCAGATTTTAAGGCAAAAAACCCTATTGATTGCTTCATCCTCCCAAGCTCTGTTTTTTTTATTCAAAAGGAGTTGAATTCTAACTTTTGTTTAGTCTTCATCCTTTTACTTTAAAAGATCAGACATTGTTCTCTTATTTATGCAATTAAGGGTCAGAGAGACATAAAAACAGATCCACTTCTCTCTCTTTCACAATTCAAACATTAAGAGGATCACTCGATCTAGTGGCTTAAACAGATCATTCGGTTCTTAAAAAAAACATACTACTAATGTATCAAATATGAAATCCACAATAAAAAAACTGTTAAAATACTATGTAAGTTGCCATGAGGAGCTACCAGCTTCGACGTTACAATGGTACATTATGTGGCTTTCTAATGGTCGGATGTTGACAGTACTTTTCGACTCTTGACGGTTCGTGTGGACCGTAAGATTGGTTGCAATAAGATATAAAATGAAGTCATGGTGAGATTAAATTATTATAGGTTGTGATATGTAGCTGGATATAAAAGTAAACGTGACGGTGAAATGAATGGAGTTGCAATGTAAAAAAAATGGTAATCAGAGAAATTAAAATAAATTTTTGCATGTAATGAAATTTTAGATTATTTAATATTTACGAAATTAATAAATAATTAAAAAATATGAAATGTATAATAATTATATCAAAATTATATTTATATCAAATAATAATTGAAAATTATTAGAATTATATTTATATAAGAATAAAGTAATAAAAAATGAGAGAATTAAAATATAAATAATTTAAAAATTTAAGAATGAATGAATAAAATTAAAAATTAAAAAGAAATAAAGGTAAAAGCACCGGAGGTTCAATATACCACCGGAACTTGACAGTCTGGCGGGATTGTACCAGAGGTGCATGAAAAATGAACCTTGATGCAATTCAAATGCGCCCGGTGCAGTTCTGAGGATGTCTCCAGGTGTGGGGTGCAATTCCGGGGATGTTTCCGTGTTGTGGGGTGCAGTTCCGGGATATTATCTGGTGCGGGGGGCAAACCAAGCTGAGTCCTATTAACAAGGTACCATTCGCTGGTTTGCAGAGACACCGCAGCTTTGTCACCAAAAAAAAAAAGAGATGCCGCGGCTTTGTCCTACCAGGCATTTCTGTTAATCCTATAAGGTGATTTATACGTTTATAACATATCAAAAGGTGATGCAATGGGAGAAATTAAAAATAAAAATCCACATATAGATATAAATATCTATTCTACTTGGATAAAAAAAAAGAAGAACTTATACTCACAAGTCACAAGTTACTAAAAACCAGGTGGGAGTTGGAGATGGATTTCATTCTGAGCTGCTAGTTCTATATTATCAGCCTGGCCCTGGCTCTGCTCATCGACGTTAACATCATTTCGACCTCCACGTCGTCTGATACATTTGACTATGATTAAAGCTATGACCACAGCAGACATGCCAAGCAGAAGTACAGCAAGAGTTGCCCCTTTCCCCTTAAACTTGAATGTTTCAGAGATGGTAATACTCATCGTTGATGACGATGATGATGAGCTGTTTTTTGCCTCCATTTTCGGTTGGTGCTAACCTAGCACAAAATTGTAAGAGATTTATCAGAAGAAAATTTGAGTTTCATGGAAACCGGTTGTGAAAGGCAAAATTTTTGTGAACTGTGAGCACCTCAAAAATCAAGGGATGGAAGGAGAGGCTTGGACGGGAGACACAAAAAAAAAAAGGGTTGCTTGGAAGGAGGACGGGGGTCATCAAACTATTAATACAAGTAAAAGTGCCGAAACTAGCTTGTTCACACCAGTGTGTAAATTGCGAGTATTTGGTTGCAAAATTTGACCGAAACTGTCTAATACAAGGAAAAAAAAGGTTGTCGCGGACCCAAACCAATAAAATTTGGAATTGGCCGAATGATTTATAAACTGCACAAGATAGAAATTTGATACTGGGTGAAAAATTTTAAGTTAAAAATTGACACTGTCTTTAATAATAAATTAAAAAAATTAATTATGTTTTAAGATGTGAGAAGGTTTTTTTTTTTTTTTATGTAGAGTAAAAATGGATAATTTTTTCGTAAATTAAAAAAAATTGCAATTTTTCGAAATTGGAAAGTTTTTTTACGCAAAAGTGATAGTTTTTATTTAGTAAAATGTAAATGATTTTTTAAAGTAAAAAATAGATATCTAATTGTTATTTCAATTTAAATTATCAAAAAAACTCTTAATTTTTATATTTCTTTAAATAATTTTATTTTAATTTTATATATATTTTTTAAATTGGTATCACCAAACTCAGTCGAGGCTTTTTTCTAATAGTATTATAAGATCCTCATTTAGCACAGTACCTATCCACAAATTTGGTTAACTTGTCCTTGTCATTACGAGATAATTTGAGGCCACTTTCTTTTAAGTGAATGCGGCTATTGAACGTTTGTTTGCATGCGATGAGCTATGAACGGTCACTAGGTCAATTATTTTAATATATAAACGTGCATGTGTGTGTGTGTGTGTGTATATATATATATATATATAGAAGTTAATTAGTTTAGCCATAATTATAGTGTTTCAATTGCTTTTTAAAAATTAAATAGAACTTAAAACTGATAAGAGTTAAATTATTAGTTTAATTGGTTCAATTAATTAAATATAAAATAAATAATTTTAATATTAAATAAGTTTAAATATTTTATAATGATATGCATTTAAAAAAAGAAAAGAAAAAGGTTATACTCACAAGTTTAATGAAAATCAGTCGGACATGGAAGACGGATTGCACTCTGATTATGTGTAGCTAGCTCTATATTATCATCCTGCCCCTGGCCTTGCACGTCGTTAGTATCATTCGGACGGCCTCTGATAAATTTGTATATGATTACAGCTACGATCAGAGCAGACATACCAAGCAGAAGCAAAGGCAGAGTTGCTCCTTTCCCCTTAAACTTGAAGGTTTCAGAGATGCTAACACTAATTGTTGATGATATGAGGAGGAGCTGTTATTTGCCCCCATTTTTGATTCGTAGTTATCTTAAGCTAGCACGAAAATGGCGGAGTTGGCAGGGAATATTTGGACACTTAGTTTGAGTGTATGGAAGAATATTTATGTGAAAAGATGAAAGATTGAACTCAGGCTCTGGACTTCAGGAAGCCACACAGAATTTTATTATTTGCTAATCATATCTGCTTATTAGTCCTTACCAAAGCCCAATTTCAACATCCTAATTTAGGTGCACTTTGCAACAGTCTGTTTGGCCTTGTCTTCGCGATGCAGTTTTGATGTTTGCACAACCAGTTGGATTTGACGTTTATTTAACTGACGTCACAATCTTTGCGCCCTTTCTGCCGCTTGCTTTCCGTTTTGGACCCCCAGAGTTAGTCTTCCACGTTTTCAATTCCCGCGCCCTGAGTTCTTCCTTGCTGTTTTTATTTAAGCAACAGAACATCGAGGGTCCATTAGAATTTATCTGAAAAGAAAACCTCTATCCACTTGAGGTAATTTTCCCAGGAAAGATAGCAACACTAAAAATGAAAGAATTTATAGAATTTATATTCCATAAATTTGTTTTTATATAGATCAACATTATATAGAATTTATATTTTTTATTTAATATATTTATTAGTATATAGATTAATTTTATTATTAAAAGATAAAAAATTATATTTGTCCATAATCAGACAATTTATTGATTTAATAAACCTGATCCAACATGAGTTGAATTTGGATATGTTTTTTAATTCAATTCTGTCTAGCTTAATTTATTATTTAAATCATAAACTATTTTTATTTTATATATAATTATAAATATTAATATAAAAATATTTTTTGTTTTTTAATATTAATTTGAAACATGAAAATGGATGAAATTAGGAAAGACCAAGCAACAGAATCAAAGGCCACAGGCGAGAGTGGGAAAAGTTGGATAGCATTGAACATGGTGTTCTTTTGTTTTTTTTGGTTCAACATTGAAAGTTATGTTTTGACAATTGAAGAGAGAAAATGGGGATCAATATAAAACAAAATGAAAGTAACCTTTTGTTGGTATCTCAAAAAGGACATGGATAACATTACATGACTGACTGCATGTGCTGCCGCGTCGTGGACCATTTGGTTAGATCAGCATTTGAGAAAATAAGTTGATGAAAGCGAATTTTTTATTCCTGTGTTTGTGCGCTGAGTTTTTTCTTATGGATTAATGCAATTGACGATAATAATAAGATTAATGAATTTGATTAATAAAATAATTTTTTTAAATTAAATTTTTATAATAGATTATTTAATTATTTTTATATTTAGTATTTTAAATAAATCAGTCCAGATTTAAAATCAAATCATCGTTGTAAAATATAAAAAAAAAGTATTAATTTAGATTTAATATAAAAATAAAATAAAATAATTAATTAAAAAATTACATGGCGTAAAATATTATATAGATATAAAACGAATAAATGAACATATCAAATTTATATAAAACTAATAATTAATGTATAAAAATTTTTATAAATGAAAAGCAACACTAAAAATAAGATTAATATAGTACAAACAAATGAACATATAAAAATATACATAAAATTAATTATTAATTTATAAAATTTTACATAAATTAAAAGTGTTTATGAGTTATACTATTTATCTAAGCCCGATTGTTTGTCCAATAAAAGTTTTGACAAAAATATTAAATGCAAGAATAAAACATGATTTGTGCACGAAAGCTACTTAGTTACATGTCCTATATATTAAGTAATACAATTATCTATGTATATTATATATTTGGATAGTTTGATCATGGAAAACAGTCATTGCTTCACGAACCAATCCAATCGGGTCCAATGCGAAAGCAGAGCATCAAATTTGCACAAAAAAATCCACTTGATAATTGCGTCACCTTCATCAACATTTCATTCATTCTTTATTACTCCATGCTTGAATTCTAAGTATTATTTAGCTCTCGTCTCATCCCATTAAATGGTCATATATTGTCCTCATTTATTCCCAATCATAACAACCACACACGGATGAGACAAAAAAACCCACCTCTCTGGATGAGACAAAAAAACCCACCTCTCTGTCTTTTTCTTTCTCAAGAAAAAGATACCAAAAAGGTTTCGAAGAAAAAACTAACAATACCAACCCAAAATTCACCAAAAAAGAAAAGCATAATGCATGAAGTGCCTAGGAACAGCCCAATGCAGAATATAAACAAGCCACAAAACACGAAAACTTCGAGTGACAACATACCCAAAGCAGCCCCAAGCAAAACCAATAGAAAAAAAAAAACACAGGAAATAAGCAAGCAATTGACTTAAAAAGATGAAAACAAAGTACCTCAACAAAAAACCCACATCTCTCTCTCAACTTTCCATGTCCGGGTCATTCCGAGAATCTTGCTAACTAGAGGCTTATTGTAACCTTTTTTTTTTAACACTATGTTGTTTGAAATGAGACACCGTTCTTGTTGTTTGAAATGAAACACCGTTCTTGTTGTCTGACGCAAAATTAAGGGAAGCTCTATGGGCTTCTGAAGAAGATATGCAATGCAAACCTATTTAA
>JAQSVH010009860.1:0-11977 GCA_029448705.1 Adansonia digitata | reverse complement strand
ACTTAAGAAGGGATCATATCTTTCATAAAAAAATTGAAATGACACAGGTATTTGAAGCTATAAAAATTTAAATATGACAATAAATTGTTATAAGTTTGCATGTGGAAACTCAAATATGGATTTAGATTTAAATTTTAAAAATTTAAATTTGAAATTTATAAATTTAAAATCTTTCAGTTGGATAATTAAGATTTAAATTTAAATTTAAATTTAAATAAAAATTAATTTTTTATTATTTTTATAACGTGTAAAATAATTAAGTCAAAGTAATATAAAATGCATTCTAAAAATAAATCATTTTATTCCAAAGTTTTAAATTATCTTTTTTTTAAAAAAAATAATTAAATCTCTAATACCAAACAAATTTAAATACATATACTTATATATATACACACACATACAAGCAATTAAGAAGGATCCAATAGTAATGAATAAGAGATTTTATAACTTTGTAAATTCTCACTTAAAAAAAAAAACTCAAATTCTAGATTTGGGTTGTTAAAATTGACGGTCGATTTGTCTAAATCTAAATCTAATTTTTTATTTGATATTCAATAAAAAATTTGAATTTATAAATTCAAATCGGATATTTTTACCAAAATTCGAGTTTCGAAATGGGGCATTATGAATTCCTAAAATCACTGCCTGCCTCTTGGATGCTTTAAGATGTCATATATATATATATATATATATTTTATGAATACAAAAAATTTTTGGTTTTTAAATTTTCACATAAATAGAATAATTTGGTGGTAAAAAAAATTAAAATTTTTACCGCTTTGAGTTAAAAAGGCAAATACCAATGAAACAAATATATGAAAACACGTGTGCGTAGCTGTACACTATAAATGTAGGGCGAGGTTAGGGAAAGGGAGACCCCAATTCCTTAATTTCACTTAAATTTTCAAAGTTTTAATTAATTACTTTATGCAAGTAAATTATTAACTTAAATTAAAATTAATATTAAAATTTTAAATTCGAACGGTTAAAGTCTTTTGCTTAAACCCTGTACTATAATCAATTGAGTAATTTAATTTTTTATTATTAAATTTATTATTTTAATTTTTATACTTTAAAAAATGTAACAAAATAGTAATTAGCTAACAATTGTAAATTGGAACTGTTAATATACTAACGTGGAATTTTTGTACTATAATAGAAAGTGCAAATTATTCCATGTACCCCAAATCTATATAATTTAATTTTTATATTCTTGATATTTGAGCAAAAGAGTAAAATTATTATCGTTGTTAATATTTTCTGTTAAAATAATCACGTCACTAAGTTGTCTTTTACCATATGCTGACATGATATGTTAAATGTTGACAAAAATTTTAAAATTTAATTTTTTTGTTGCTGCGGAAACTGAAAAAAAAAAAGAAACTTTTCCTTTTTTTTTTTTCTAAAAAAGATAGTATATTGTTATATATATCAATATTATTTTGTTTTGCTAATGTGGAAAATGAAAAAAATAAAAACTTTTTTATCTAAATTTTTTTAGTAATATCTTATGTGAAATAATTTTTTTAAACGATATTGTTATTTTTGACACAAATTATTTTTTGTTTAATCCTTTAATCCGTTAAGCATGATACATTTTAAATGCCTTATTATTTAAGTGCTTATATTGGAAACTCAATCATACTTTTAAGTTTTAACCTAAACCATATACGCACGTGCAAACACACACATCTATAAAGAAAACATAAGAAAGAAATAAATAAAGGCATTAGGTTTAGGTGGAGAAAATGGAAAGCCAATTCAGTTTTTTTACAATTATATTTGCAATAATTATTTGACTATATAAAATTACAAGTATAGGCATACTATGTATTTATTAAGAATGATTAATTTAGGAACTATATAATATATATAACAATATATCGTCAAAATGAAAAAAATCGATTTTTTTCATTTTCGTATCAACAAAAAAATTAATTTTTTTAAATTTCTTGACACGTGCCACATTAGCATACAGCTAGAAGTTAGTTT
Source organism: Adansonia digitata (assembly GCA_029448705.1). Classification (NCBI taxonomy): domain Eukaryota; kingdom Viridiplantae; phylum Streptophyta; class Magnoliopsida; order Malvales; family Malvaceae; genus Adansonia; species Adansonia digitata. Next base: position 9,985 of record JAQSVH010009860.1, on the reverse strand, counting down.
TTCATGTCATTATTTTAACAAAAAGTACTAACACCGTCAATAATTTTACTTTTTTGTTCTAATTTCAAAACTATAAAGATTAAATTACATAGATTTAGAATCCTGGACTAATTTGCACTTTCTCTATATTACTTGTTTTTCCCTAGTACCTTAAACTTTTTGACATAAATGTAAAAATTCCATGTCAAAATATTAACAGTTCCTGCTTATGCTATTAGCCAATTTACTATTTTGCTAATTTTCAAAGGTATGAGTATTAAAATGCTAAGTTTAAAAGTAGAAGTGCTCTCTTGACTATAATACAGGGATTGAGTAGGGACTTTAACTGGATTTAAACATTGATAATAAAAAAATATAAATTAAAACAAATTAGTAATGATAGAAAAGATCAAACTTAAATAAGAAATTACAAGGATCCAATATTTAAAAGATTAGGGATAAAACCACTTTAATTGGCTCCATCATTTGTATTGAAAAAACATAGGGGCATATCATGTCACAATCTTGGAAGAAGTAACAAGTAGGAGAGTAAAACAAACATAGGCAAGAGAAATAAGAAACTTGGATTCTAATACTATGTTAAACAACCAACTTAAAATCAATTAGTAGTAAGCAAAAAGATCTAACTCGAACTAAGGCTAGAAGAATCCAAGATTTAATAAATAGGGGATGGTAAATTTTTCTCAAAACCTAAAATGTGAATCAAACACATGTTTGAATTAAAATTGAGAAACTCATGTTAGTTTTCCATCGAATCAGGTGGAATGGATTCATGTATGATAGAGAGATGGAATAGATTCATGTACGGAAGAGGTTGATTCTAAACGCTTTCAAAATTAACTATTTATCCCTTTATTAGAAGTGTTGTAGAAATGTTTGTAATTGAGTAAATAAGTCAATTAACTAGATGGATTTAGCATCTTTACTCAATACAAGAAAAGCTTGGGGGAATGGCATTATGTTTCAGACCTGGCAATTTTGAAAGCTAAATGATCAAAAAATAAAAAATAATTAAAACATGAAAAATGATGTGACCATAATATAAATATACAAACCTGTTGAAATTTATAAAAAGCCAAACATGACACAAAATTGAGAGTTCATTCTATATTTGAAGTTATCAGAATTAAATCCTAATTGCATAAATTAAAATTTTAATAATTACACTACCATTGACAACCAACTTATATATACGCACACATTTATATTATATAAAGGAGGGATCCATTTTACACTAACATAAAATTAAATTAATTTCACATACTTACATAGTTTTAAACACAATTTATGTTTGTTTAATCCAATCCTTATATTTAATGTTCTACTCACGTAGATAATGTATATCGAGTTTTGAATAAATTAAAAATGTTTAACTATTTATTTAAACTAAAAGACTTTCAACTGTTAGATATATACTGAAAAAACCAATATTATCGATTGATATGATTGAGATGTCACTTTGATTCAAAAATTTACGTCCATGATGAATACAATTATATTGTTAAATCTAACAGTTGGATTTTTAAAATATGAATTATATGAAAAGTTAAGGAAGTTTGTAAGTTAGTTTAATTTTTACAATAGTCTAAGTAGATCTATTCTTGCATACGCATGCCTATCTATATTTTACACATATAAGGTAAACTACGATAGTAGTCGCCTAATTATTAGCACGCTTTCATTTTGGTTACCTAACTTTTAAAATTTTTAAAAAAGCCACTAAAGTTATGAAATTATTTTAATTTGATCACCCAATCATTAAAGAGTAATGACAAGATGACATGGCATTGCCATAACATTGTCGGAAGCCAAATGGCATTATGAATTTTTAAAGAAAAATAATTTTTTTATAAAAATTTAAAAAATAAATTACACTTTTGATCATTTATCTTTTTGAGAATTTTTATTTTGGTTACTCAATTTTAAAAATTTCACAATTTGGTCACTCACAATAAATTTATTTTGGGTAAACTTACTTTTGATGCAATCTAATAAAAGTTAATACTACTACTGGGTAGTTTATCCTATTTTTTGCATTTTCTTATTCAATTAAGAAACACCATTTTAGATGCAATATAATAAAAGTAAAACCTTTTAAATACTTCTTCATTGTTTATTCCACCAATCTCTCTCTAAATCTAAACCATCTTTTTCATTATCAACCAATTCCTAGTTTCAGTTATTGGCCCATTGTGTCTTTCGGCATACTCTATTGTTAGCAGCTACCTACCATAGCATACCGACATCTTTTTTAGCCTAATTCTTCTTATTTGCCTCTTGAGCACTTCTATTAGATTAGATTTTTAAAAAAAATATTTGGTTTTTCCTAGATCTAACAAGTTAGGTCACGGCTTCTCCTAAAAACCTTCCCTTTCATTGCTCCAAGCAACTCTCTCTTCCAATATGTTTCTTTCTTTCCTTTAGCCTTCCTCCTCACTAATTTGAGACCCACAAAACCCACTGAAAATTTCACTTTTTCTTTTTATGGTCTTTGTGTTTGGATAATGCTATGATTTTTATATTTTAAAATATATTTTTTTAATAATAAAATTACTCTGAAATGGAATAACAACAATAATGGACCATTATTGTTGCTATTCATAGTTACACTAAGTTTTACAACTGTTATCTACCGCTGTTGTTGTTTTTTAAAATCACAACCATTTTTTTCTCCAATAGGGGTGATGGTGGGTAGTGTTATTGCGAAATAGCGGTCACTATTCCACTATCTTACTACTATTTAAATCTCTATCATTAATGCAAAAGTGAAAGTACAAAAATAAAGAAATTTAATATAAGTTTTAACTATTTAATTAAGAACAACGAAAATAGATATATTTAATAAAGCTGATTAAAAGTAAAATAAATTTATTGTGAGAGACTTGACAACCTTGTTAAGCCCAATACAAAACAGACAAAACTAAGATCAAACTAGGGGTTGGGATTCTAAAGGTGGCTCTCATAGTGTAGCACTTTGCTCCAATCGGTGCGTTGGTCTAATACCATTAGTGGAAACCTACATCCAACCTACAAGGTATTATCCACTTTGGCCCATTGGGCCTCATGATATTGCCCACAAAACATGCCTCCAGGTATAGGCTTAAGTCTTTATATAAATACCATAGTAGATTCTCGACGACTCTTGATGTGTGATAATAGTGTTATAGTAATAATTGAAAATTTTGTTTATTATTTTTAATATATTAAGTGAATATATTATTATATAAAATGACCTTTTAAAAAGATTGTAGTTACCAAAATCCTTGCAATTACTATCTCTATGTTTTATTAGGTTGCTGCAAATATTGCTTTAATATATTATAGCCTGGTTGATAAGCAACATGTTTAATTAATTATTCTTTTTAGGGTCGTATGGTTCGGGTAATATGAAATTATTGGTTGTAATCTCAGATTCCATCATACGATAATCACGTTTGGCTCAAAATATTTTAGAAATTAGGTAACATTAAATTATTTTCATTTACATTGTTCAGTCATATTAGAGGTAATACCATAATACCTCAACTTTAGGTATTGTTACATTATTGGGGTAATGCAACATTCTTTACTATTGTAATTCTTCAAACCATTTTAACCTTATTTTTGTCGGTAACTATAACCTAATACTACCCTAAATAGACAAAAACCTAATGAGGCATTGCTATCTCTTCTTCATAGTCAATCTACTTAAGGGCTCCCTTTGTTCTTCCTCTGTCAACATCCTTCAATTGCTTCTCAAAATTTTTGGGTAATTCTAATGATTCAATCTCCTCCCTCAACAATAGACGATAGTTGACCCAAGGTGCTTCGCTTTCCTTCCTTAATCTAACATGTTTTCTTTTTCTTGATTGCATTTTAACATTTGTGGCTATCAGAGTATTTTGGTTCTTCCACTACTTTATTGCTAATTTTCATCGACCCATGGTTTTTCTTGCATTTTCACATTTATGACTTTGAGGTTATGTTATGTTAAAGTTTAATCATTAAGGTCTCATTTATATAGACTAAAGAAATAAAACAAATAAAATATCTTTTGAGCTTCTAATGACTATTTTAAACAAAAATAATGGGTCATGGAACAATAAATTCTTTGTTTTATTTATGATTTTTAAAGAGTTCCAAATGTGGGTTGGACCATTTATGATAAATCAATTTATTATTTTTGATAAATCAGCTGGTTTGTTTGAAACAGATAAAAACCTAACTTTTTTTCATATTTTTCTTGCTTACTTTCTTACTTTTATGGCTATTGGAGCATTTTATATAAGAGATAATTATAAATATCCTTGAATCGTATCTTGTTTGCTGATTATAAGGTTTTACTTCTACAAAGGAAACAAGATTCGATTACTAGTTCAAAATATGATTTGATTCGATTGATGACTAGACGATTTAATTTTATGATTACTTTGCTTCACATTGATACTAAAACAGACAATGAGGCCTTAATCTATCTAGTTTATATCATTATTACTAGTTCCTTTCAATATTAGCTTGTTTTGTAGAACTAGAGAGGAACAAGAAGAAAAATAGAAGCTTGATATATAATTATGAAACAAGTAGCTTTCATTTACTTTTTAATTTTCTATCTAGCTCATGTTGGTGAATGTAATCCCTACCAACCTTTCTTTGACTTCAATAGTATTGCACATGTCTAGCTTCTCTTTATGTTTAGAGCTTGTATGAAGATGTTGGCAATGTTTTGTATTTGCATACTCATATACTAATTTTGTAGCTTTAGTTAGTGGCGGTGTGTATATGTTAACGGCTCATAACTATGATACTACTTGAATTAGAAAAATGACCCTCTAATCTATTATGATTTATGGGATGTTATTCTTTTAATCTATGGAAATCCAAGTCTTTGTCTGTATATATTCACATTCTACATTTGTGATACTTGAATAGGGTTCAAGCTTAAGAATGATCTATGGAAATCCAACATTGAAAAGCTTAAAAGTAGCTTGGCTGGCACTCATACTCACACAGATTGGACTTCAACCTTGCTACCAGGCCTAAATTTCCTTCTTCTTTCGAGTGTACTAAGACTATCTCTTTCATAGACTATTCCTTCTCCCATTGATTCAAGAGCTATCAATCTCCCACTCTTGCTACTACTCCTTTTGATATAATCTTGCTTGGAAAAAACCATTGCCAAAGGAACTTCATGTTTACCATTGTCACTGACCCAATGTCTCCCATTGAAACTTATCTTTGACCTCCATTACACTATAGGCCTTGGTTTGTTTTAAGCTTGTTGGTAACATTTTGTATTTGCATACTCATCTAAATTCGTTTTTCGATATTATACTTGGCATAGATCATGTAACTTTTGATACTTTAATAATATTTTGTTAGTTGTTAGAATATTAATCAATTGCAAATGATATTGTTAGAATACACATATTGTGTTGAGAAGAAAGAATTTATTTCTTGTTCATAATGCCAAGGACATTATAGTAACCTAGTCATCTTATAATGTCACATTTCTAGCCAAACAAACAATGTAATCTCGAATGAAGGGAGGTAAACCAAACACATGCATGTCAGATTAATGGGAATGCGCATTGGTAAACTTATAAGGGGAATTTAGTAATCTCATATTCTCCGAACTTAATGATCCCTTTTATGTTATACTACACTTCTATTTGAATATGGAAATGGACTATGATCTTTTAAATATTTCAGTAATTTTTTTTAAAAAATTAATATTATATCGAATACATACCTATATCCTTTGTTCACCCTCGAATTCAGAAAACATAGATTACACTAGTCTATCTACTAAAGATAGCCTAAGAGAGTAAAATAGAAAAAAAAAAAGACAAATGCTTAATTTAGGATCAAACCTATTAGAGTGAACCAAGATTAAACCTTTTAGTCCAGTCTTTTAAGGATGCAACATATTAGAATTAGGCCAATTGAGGGCTTTTGGCAACTAAAACATGCGTTGGAAAGGCACGCGACTAATTTATCATAAATAAATACTAACATTGATTCTATCCTAAAATTTGAAACCCTATAATCATTTTTATTTCCATTAAAAATTCAAAAACAAAGTTCCTAGTTTTGAATCCCATCTAAACTATGGTTTAAACCTTTTTTTATCATTTGAAATCCCTTAATTCATTTCCTATTTCCTTGTCCCCATAATAAAAGTTGCAAACATTTTCAGTTTTTGGACAAATATTGCTAATCAACATCTAACGTGGCTCACACAAGGGAATTATAGATGAGCATGACTAAGCATGCATAAAAGAAAGCCAAGAGGAAGGGAATAGGCAAGAAGAGGTGGGGTGAGAAAGTATAATTGGAGATCATCTAAAGTGTGGGAATAGGTCAAAAGAGGCTTCGAACAAAATCTAAGTTCGAATGTGAAAGAAAATGGGGTTTCGAAAAGATGAAACGTGGGAATGTGAAAGAAAATTATGGGTTGGGCAAAATCCCAATGAAAATTTATGTTGTGGAGCATGAATTAGATTGAGGTCTATTTAGGTGGAAAGAAAATGAATAAAACATAAAAGAAAATGTGAGGTTTAGTTGGTGATATTGAATCTTCATTGTTTTGAAGCAACTGATTAGTGGGTTTAGTTGGTGAAATTGAATCTTGATTATTTTGAAGCAACTGATTAGTGAGTAATTACAACACAAATGTTGATTTTTCTTCAAGGTAAAGAATAATGACTTTAATTTTTCATTAGATCGAATATAGGGAAAGAAGTATTGAATTGATGTTGGGGTTTTTTTAACATTTTTTTCCTTTTTGGATTTTTTTTTTGCAATTGCTGGATGTGCAATAAAAAACTCCATGTCAGCATCCTTTCTCAACATCACTTTTTATTCTAGCGCGTGCTAATCAAACCATATGGAAAGTCCCTAATTTGAAAAGGTTGCACCTTAAATAGACAAAAATAAAATGTTTAATCTTGATTTAGTCAAACACTAATAGGTTTGATCCTAAGTTGAGTGTTTAGCAGATAGAATATTATATTCAACTCTCAAGTGATGAATAGTATTTTGTATGTACTATTACTACGAGAAATCTTTAATCTAGAAGTAGATTAAAACTCCACCAATAATATATACATATATGTATATATACTTTATTTCTTGTTCTTCCTGTTTTCCTGTTATGTTTCCCTACTTTGCTTATTCCTTGTACATTTTGACTTTACTTCTTGATTAATAAATTGGAAATTATCAATATATATATATATATATATATACATATGGATTGTCATTTATATTGATATTGGAGTTTTTTAACTTTATAAGTGAGATAAAACACTACTACATATTTTTAGTGTACATCTAAAAATTAAAAAAAATAAATAAATGGGACATGTTGAGTTTTTTAGCTCCACGAACTGAGTTAAATATTGCCACATGTCTTAGTGTATATTTAAAAAAATAAATTAAAGATGTGACAGTTTTTAATCTCGTATGTAAAGTAAAAAACTCTACTTTCATTTAAATTAGTGTAAAACTAGATTGGTTTTTCCATAACTTATTATACAATTTATATATGTTTAATCAAACCATCGGATTTAGCAATATAATTGTAATTATCGTGCACATAAAGTTTCAAATTAATCCAATATCTCTATAATATTGATCTCGAAATATTGTTTTTTAATATATTTAACTGTTAAAAGTTTCTTACATTGAACAAATAGTTAGACTCTTTAAATTTACTCAAAACTCGGCATCTATGATTTACATGGATAGAATATGAAATATGATAATTGGATTAAACATGTATAAATCGTATAAAAAATATAAAAGTGTGTAAAACTAATGTAGTTCTACAATAATCTAAGTAAATCTCTTCTCATATATATATATATAAAAGAAATGACGACTGAATTTTTAATTCAATTTAGATGATAAAATAGTTTTTTTTTTTTCAAATTTAAAGTTTACTCTTATTAGTTTATTAGTTATTTTTAAAAGATAACATTAATATATTTAAAATTCTATCTATAACTTTTTCATTATTTTCAAGTTGAAACATAGTGTTTTCTTCAATTCCATAGGACAACAAAACAAAGGAATCATACAATATGAAAAAAAATCTAAATATTTCTTAGCTTGCATTTGAGAATTTAAATTTTAATATATGGATTTAGAATTTAAAATAATGCAAATTTGATGTATTAAACAAATGCAAATGTAATGTTCATGATATTTTTTAAATTCATAGGCTTGTTAAATGTATTTAATGGTGAATTTAAAATGCCTATAGATATTTGTGAATTTAAAATTTATATTTTTATATTTTTTAAATATATAATAATATGAAATTTTAACTAATTTATACGTGAGATATGCATTTTATTCTCACAATTTATATAACAAATAAAATCTAAATCTAAGTTTTCAAATTCATATTTCTGAACATGTCTATAGGTCCGTCCATTCAGGTTGGACTTTAAATTTTTTTTTTTAGAATTTAGATTAGCTTAGAATCCCCTAGAAATTAGTGCAACTACAATGTTTTGATAGTTTAAAAATTGTAGACGTGATAACCCATTTCTTTGAGGAATTTTTTGAAATTATGCTTCAAGTATCATTTTATTTTCTTGTTTGTTGTTGTTGCATTTAAAAATGCCCGAATGTGATATCATTTTTGTTAAACTTAATTTGTTTTTATTATAATAATTTAAATAAAATGTACCTCTAGCTATTGTTGATCAAGAAGCCAGTCTCGCTCCAAATACACGAAGACAAACACCCCATATAAGCCTTCTAGTCTATATCATTTTCTTGATAATTACCTTATGATGATGCACAGGCAATTCACATAGATAGACTAGGGACCTATACTGGAAGACTAATTAGAGTTATATCCTACCATCAAGGAATCTATATTCTAATTAGTTACTGAATTAGAGTTAAACTCTTATCACTAGAGTAGTTAAACTGAATAAGATTTACTTTATAATTTCACCTTAATAATTTGATTTAACTATCTTGGTCCATTTATTATCATGTGGGCCATATAAAGTCCAACATTCTTTCACTTGGCCCATATGATAAACTAAGAACTCGAATAGGTGATAATTAAATCAAAAACTTTAACATGGCTATAAGTTACTCCAGTCCGACTCTCACTCAATTATAGATTTCACATAGCCGAATCATGGCGATAGCATTCTAAAACGAATATTCCCTTCCATGTATTACAATTCATGATCATCCCTAAAAGAGCACTTTATAAGATAATACTTTACGAATGAATTTTCTTTAATCATTCAAGGTCCACTTGACATGTAAACTTTATGTGCACAAATTGAAACATGTCCATAAACTCTAAGAATGTGAAATTAACATAATCAAAGAAGCCAAAATACATCTTGACAACATTTAATTAGCCCTATATAATCCACATGAATTTTAAATTATTTTGTCGATAATGCTTTAGTCATGGATCGGCTATTATTAAATCTGTACTGAGGCGTTGGATACCCACTTCTTGCTTCTTTCTAGAATCTCCAACAACAAGCTACTTTATATCTATTTGCTTGCTACGACTCCCACTTTTACATTCTTAGAAAAGCAAATTGCATAAGAATTGTCATAATAGATCTTTAATGGCTTCGTTGACAACTCTCAAACTAGAGATAAAATATCTCAACTTTATTGCCTGTGATATTACTTTATAATTCTTTTAACAACTTTCATAGTCCAAGGCCAAGAATAATTTAATGCCAAGCACTTCTACTATAAACCTTATGTCAAGTTTCTTATAAACTTGATCATATATAAGCCTCACAATACTATATGCATATTTAATGCCTTTCATATGCTCTTTTTTTCAATTATTTGGAGATATTAGCTTAGAGTAAAATTTCTCCTTCATAATTTGTACCTTTATAGGTGAATAGCTTTGCATTTTAATTTTTCCTAAAACTATCTTGATATAGGCTTTCTGAGATAGACTTAATATCTTTTCAAATCTATCTTTATGAATCTTTATACCTAT
>JAQSVH010009839.1:1646-11978 GCA_029448705.1 Adansonia digitata | reverse complement strand
AACATACACAAACTCTCAATATTTAATGAGTTTAACTAATAAAATTAAAGAAAATATAATAAATGGATGATATACTTTATTAAAAATATTTTTTTAAACTCATAATATGATTTACTTTTTGATAAATTAATATTTTATTATATATAGACCTATTCAAGGGTCGGGTTATCCACTCGACCTGATTGGGTCTGGTCCAGCTTCTCATATTTTTATATCAGACTAGCCTGATATTTTATTAAATTTAATTATAATATATATAATATTTATAAAAACTATTTTTAATGTGATAAACAATAATTCTGGCTTAAAAGAACAGGTTTGGGCACGTTAAATAAGAGCATAGAATTGGGATTTTAAAAAAATTTGGACCTCGGCTCAGCCCAACCCATGAACAAGTTTAATCATATTTAAAATATAAATTACATTTTTGATATTTAATTAAATTATTAAAAGAATAGTAAAATAAAATTCATTATTAAAATTTTTGATTTATAAAAAAATTATTTAATTATAATTTTTTCATATTTATTTTTAGTATTAAATTCAGGCTTAGGTTTGGGTTTTTTCGGGTTCGAGTTCTTTCGGGTTCGGACTATTTCGGGTTCAAGCTATTTGGGTTCGGGTTTTTTTGGGTTCGAGCCATTGACTTTTTAATCAAATCGGATTAGGTTCGGGTTCAAGGTCGAATTTTTTCGAGCAAATTTTTGAGTTCGAGTTTATTTTATCACCTCTACTCTTTATATATATATAACACTTTGAGATAGAATGCATGGTACATCTAAGTTTCTGTATTTTTTATTATTTAAATATTTTATTTATTTTATTCTTTTAATCAATTTCTATTACTGTCTTTCATGATCATTTTATTTTTTATCGTAATTTTATAATATTTTTATATTTATTTCATTTATTTAAAGTTTAAAAACTTTAGATGTTAAACATTTATAATATTTAAATGTCACCAGAATTCACTTAATTTAATACGTCACAACCAGTATTGTCCATAAGCTAACAAACATTCGTTCCTGTATTATTATGTATGGTTGGGAACTGAAAATCGACAACGATCCATACGTATATCAAGGAGTTCTTACCATGCTTCAGATGGGAAACGATGAAATGATTGAAAAGGATAAGGGCAGTAGGCATGAACTTAATTTGGTTCAATTGATGGCTTTAATACGAAAGTATTTTTGAGGAGATGTTAGTTACTTTTTGGTTGCATGTATGGAAGGAGAAGGGGTTGTTTTATGCTAAAATAGTTGTGTTTAGGAAGTAAGATATATACACGTAATACAAGTAAGACACAACACTACGACAAATATATTTTTAAAAAATTAAGATACGAGTATCGGTGGACATAATTATAAAATTATTTTTATGTAATAATGTACAATAAAAATATAAAATTAATATTTCTAAATTAAATATTAACGTTCAAATAATTTTTTAAAATTAATTTTGAATTTAAAATTAGATAACTCAAACTCAAAAAGTAAAAGACCCTAAATTATGATACTCTAAATTACTCAATTAGAGAATTCGTTTCATATTTGTCTCATTTTGGACCACCTTGTCTTTTTTTCTCCCTCTCGTTCTCATTCCTTGTAATATTTTTGGGTTAATACTTTGCTTTCTACTCCCATTCTTTCTTGCATTTAACTCTTCGTTTTTTGTTGTTTCTAGCTGTTTTCTATTTTTCTTCTCTATGAATTTCAAATATTTGATGACTGATTTAGGGATACCAAGTTTTATCATTTTTGATTCCATATTTGAGAGAAAAAATAAAAACGAAAAATAAATTTATTGCACGTCTAGTTCTGTCTAGATATCGTCGGATTTTCACGCAAGTACATGTATCATAAACAAGTAAATAGAGATGAAGTAGAATGTCGTTTCTACGAAGAATTGAACTAAATTTGCTAATTACTAAAATTAAAATAATTTAATCTTATCCAAATAGCTAATTAAAAGATTATAAATTAAAATTAAATTAAATAACAAAATAAAGAAATTAAACAAGATTTACTTAATCAATAATAAAAGCTCAGAGTTATAATTTCTCTCAACACTTGATTTGAACTTGTTTTATCTTCTTAACTTGACTAATGATAATGAGTTCTTCACCTAGAATTCTAATTTATTTATAAGTTTCTTCTAATGGTCTTATAAAAATATCTCTCTTAACTAATTTATCATATTCCTATGTAAATTGAATTAAAAAAAAACTCATTAAGATTAATCTCTAATTTAATTACATATGACATGCTCATATATTCCTATCTAACATGAAGGTTAATTTATCCTAATAAATGAATATGAAACGTATGTTGTTCAATCCAGATCTAAACAAAAAAAAAAAAAATCCCTTTTCCAAGTTCATTAGAGTTACCAAATCAATCTAACTAGTGATTAAGCAACTAGAAGCATTAAGAATAAGATGAAACAAACAACTCAAATATTATTAAAATTAAGAAAATAAAATAATCGAAATTACATATTGAGTTCATCGCAACTCTAGAAAAAATAAATCTAGTACATCATAAATAAAGAAAAAATAAATCTAAGAAGTTTACAAGAAATATAAAAAAGAATAAAGAAAAAGAAAAAACTAAGATTAGCTAAATCTTTAGTCTTCAAACTTCTAAAAAATCCATCCCTTCCTCGTTGAATATTATGGTGTGGCTTCTCTTCTTTTCAAAAAATTGGTAAAAAGAATAAAAACCTAAAATCTACCTCCTCTATTCTATAACCATAAAAAGTTATATATATAACCAAAAACCCTAGAAAGGAGAAACTTGAGATGCAAGTAACTTGAGCTATATATTTTTGAAAATTGTTAGGCTGGGTCCACTTTGTTTATTTACTAAGTTATTGCATCTTGGAAAATCTTTCGGGCTTTGAACCTATAAAAATATAAAAATATTAAATAACTATATAATTTTAATTATAAAGTAAATAAATAAAACTAATTTAAAAATAACTAAAAATAAATAAAATCTAAATAAAAACTCTAAAACTTAGCTATTTTAATATACATCATGAGACTAAATAGCTTTATTTTATAAAGTTATCACTAAACATATCCAATCGTATTTTAATCATGATTTCATCATATCAATTTTATTTATATTTTGGATGTCGTGTTACGTACCCGATATGTTTTTATTGTGTCAAAAACTATAACCTTGTTGAGTACGTGCCCGACACTTGCACCGACCGCTTGATAGAATGTCCGTGGTATTTGTGATTTTAGTAGTGCCTTATGATTTGCAAAATCCAAAGTCAAGAGAAGCACTTTATTGTCTCAAATTATTGTCCACAAATCTGATGTTTTGTCATAATTAAAGTTAAAAGATAGTTTTATTTTCAATGAATCGCATGAATAACAATAGTAATTTCTATCTTTCTTTGGACAAAGTTGTATATTGGTGAATGCTTGAGCATTACTCAAATTCGAAATCACCATTTCAGTAAGTTCGAAACTGGAAATCACTCTAATTGCCTCCGAACTCAACATTTGAGCTAAAGCAACAACCACACTTAATGCTGATACCAAATCTTCGGATTCATGATGGTGAAATTTCTTATTTGTGGCAGTGGTCCTCTAAATTTTTTCAGTTTTACGTTCGCTTGCTAAGTTCCACGTTGGCCCTCCTTGCGTCACTCTCGTACTACTTTACCTTCTTATCTTACTAAGTAATAGGAACCTATTTATCGTCTAGAGTGCTTTTTTATTTTTGATAAATTGAAAATAAAAAGAGATTTTTGAAATCGAGCTCAAGCTATACATGCAAACTCTATTCACTCTTAACCTTATGATTAAGAGTTTGTTGCCGTTTAGGGCGGTTTTTATTTTTTCAAAAGCAATGCAATGTTTTTCTCACGCTTGTTGATTTGTAAGGCTCTATTCTTCTCCAATGTTTGCTTGTATCCAAACTACTAGGTTAATCAGTACTTTTATCTGTATCACACAAGTTAGCACCGATGGTATTAGATACCAAGGATTCAATGAGCAATTGGAATGTTACACTACGATCGATAATTAGTGATTTTAGCACATTTCGTTATTGATATCGTAATCAAAATTTTTTGCAATTGATTTTAATAACATTTATTTTATCTATAATTACAATAAATATGACACGATCAAAAACGTGTTCATAATTGTATTTTAAATCTCTAACTGATACAATTAGCTAAGATTTCTTAGTTAAGACTATACCTCAAACCCAATTGAACCACCAAAAGCAAACCTCCCTTGATGCGAGCGGATTTGGACCAAATCCACCAGAAGCAAATCTTCCTTGCTGAGAATGTGGTGGCCTCGAACCACTAGACAATGACCTTTCCTTACCAGTGGAACAGGTTCATCTTTGGCATCGAAGCGCTCACACCTGAGCACTATCTCTAATATCTTTGACCATCTATGTTTCGCAATTCCTCTCGTGATTGTCACCAAGACCTCAGTAGATTTAGACATCTACAATAATTGTCGGATTAAAACTAGGTTAGTTGTTTGGCATAATGAAAAGAGAAAGGAATTAAAAAAAAAAAAAAAGGGAAAGGAAATAAGAAAAGGTGAGGTGCTATGTGTAGTAGGCTCAAAAATATTTCCCTGCTTTTTAGTTATTTGATTTATTTAAGTTGAAATATCCAAAATCAAGTCTTAAGAAAGATATATTAATTTGAACATATAATTTTCAATTTTGCTCATTTTTTAGTTTAATACTCATTATTTATTAACATATTGCTATTTAAAATTAATAAAATTGTTTTTTAATTTAATTAAAAAATAAAAAATAATAAACTCGAATTACTTTTGAAATAAAATTTTTAAAAAATTATAATAATTTTATGAAAAATATTTAGGTTATAAATAATTTGAAAGCTTTGTATAAGAAATGTCGAAATTTTTTCAATATGTGAATTAAATTTATATAGACATGAAATAAAATATTAAATAAAATGAAACCAAATATTGTGAAATAAGATAAAACCATGCTGGATTAAATGAAGATCAAGCCAATAAAATGTAACTTGACTTCTACATCAAGTTCTTACATTTCCCACTTCCTTTTGCATTAAAAGAACATTGCACTTCCGACATGCTTCTTTGTCCTCCTTCCATTATACCTCGAATCTTGTTTACAAGGCATCTTCCAAAAGCAACGAAGGATTCTGTAATCCTTCCGAGGATGTTTGGAGAATCTGAACAGTAACAATAGCTACACATCCATTTGGAGGGATATTGCACTACTAGAAAATAGCTTTAATGGTGACGGAAATATTTTTCATCACTAAATATTTTAACTGTCACTAATTTATAGCATTCTGTGAAGAATTTTTTTATCACTGTTCAAGCAATTTCAGGTAGTAGTGTCTATCGTTACGGAGGCATTGTTGCAAGTTGAATCTTCATTGCAAGATAAAGAGTCAGAGACTGGATAAGGTGGAAGATTGACAACCATAAAACAAGTTGATGTAGCCAGAAGCAGGAGCAAACAGCTAAGAATCTAGTATCGAAATTTGAATTGGAAATTAAGGCTACAAAAACCACTCTTGATGAGATCTTCCCCTGCAATCCTTAGAATTTGACGATCCGGATGGATGTCCAGTTCCTGATATTCTACATCAACGTTTCGATCGTACTAGTATTAGTAGTACGATTGTCATAGTAAAGCTCCAAACGACTACGTGTACTTGTTCACCTTCAAAGAAAGGATATCCAGTGGAGATAGACCCACATTTGAACATGGCATCAAGTTTCTAAGTAGAGGTGCCAGCGGGTCGAGCCTGGCTATAGTTCTAACAATTTTTAAATTTTTTGCTCAAGCTAGGGTTCAACCCGAAATCTTAAACTTACTATTTATAAATAATAAAAAAATTAAAAATATTTTTATATTTTTATAAATAAATTTGAATAAAAATATTTATTAAATTATTAAATAGTAATTTAAATTAAGCTATCATAGATTAAAATGACATATGAGCCATAACCATTGACAGGTCTAGTTTAAGTTCATTTGCCACCTAACAAAATGCAATTTAGCATTTCCTTTTTACTCCAGCATCCTTGTCCTGATTTAAATATCTAAACATATCATTATTTGTTTTTGTTTAAATATGGTTTAGGTAGGCTTGAGGTCTTCAATGACGTCAGAGAGGGATTACAAAAAAACACTAGAACCACGTAGAAGTTTTCTGGGTAATTACAATGCAGAGAGTGTTTGTACGAGTTATTTATACTGCAAAATTGCTTGTAGCGGAGAGCGGTGGGATTTTGGTTTCAGTATGAAACTAATAAAATGTCCAGTTCGATATATATAAAAATCGGGACTTTGATGAATCTGTTGAAAACTGCTTTAATCGATAAAAAATTAACTTTTTTTATTAATTTTATCTTTTTAGAACTCAACCAATTAAATTTTGTAATCATTTTTAAGAGATGATATTATTTAATTTGAAATTTAAATTTTAATATACGTAAATCTTTATTCTATCCCGATACAAGCAGAGAGTTGAAAAAAAAATGAAAGAATAAGTTGATGAACTTCGAACTTTGAAGCAATGGATGTAATCTACAGAATTGACATCAAATTTCCTTGTTGTTCAGCTCCCATTTTATCTAATAATAGCTTTGCTCTTTTGTTCTAAGATAAGTAGTAAAATTGGCTCCGTTTATTTTGCTTGAATGTTTAATCTAGGGGACAATTCTTCATTTCTTCCTTTCCTTAGCTTATGGCAGGGGGAAAAAATAGAAACCAAAAGCTTAGTTTCTTTCTAAATTATGGAATGGCTAAAATACTGAAAAAGCCTATGAGCTAGACTAGATTAAGACTCATCCTAGATAACTAGTGCTAATTCCTACTACGAAAGAATTTTTATCCTAGTAAGTTACTGAAACAATGATTAGTATTATTTAACTTGAATAAGATTTATGAAGATAATACCGTAGAAATAATTAAACAATTACCTTGTCCTACTAAAGTATTATATATGAGTCAAATTATTTTTCAACACTCTCCCTCTTGGCTCGTGTAATACAACCAAGAATTTGAGTCCGTGAAACTGATTAAAACCTAAATTATTGATGATGTTTTGAAGGAAGTTTTAGGTGATCATTCAGGAGAAAATAAAAAGGGCCTTGGTGGAAGTACCAATGATTGAAGGCTTCCTTGCAACATTTCTAGCACCTTTGTCATTGACGGTCTATCTATTGGATTGGTTTGAATGCACCAAAGGTTTCTTCTTCCTCTTTAACTATTATTCTAGTAAGATTCAAGTTCATAGACTGATCAAGATGCTTATGAATCCATGATCAATTTTTCACTGGTTTGAGACACTTCAACATCAATATTCTTTCTTCCTCCAACCATTTCAAGGAACATCATTCCGTAGCTATAGACATCAAATCTATAAGAAACTCATCTCAAATTTCAACAAAACACTTCTGGAGCAATATGTGCAATAGTTCCTCTAGCACCTGTTAGTGATATAATACTCTCATTTCTTTCGCATAATTTAGACAAATCAAAATCTGAGATCTTGGGATAAAAGTTCTCATCTAAAAAGGATATCGTGAGGCTTTATGTCAAAGTGCAAGATCTTTGTGTTGCAACCTTGATGCAATTATTCTAGTCCTCTAGCAATGCCAAGAGAAATGTCGTATAAAGTTTTCGACTCCAATCGATGCCTTTGATGGTGTGATCCTTGATTATAAATGAACTTATCCAATGATCCGTTAGGCATGAATTCATAGACCAAAGCTCTCTTCGATCTCTTAAAACAAAATCCTAGTAAAGTCACTATATTGACATGAGAAGTTCTACTAATGGTAGTTACTTCATTCATAAATTCCTCACCATTCCCTTTGGATTCACTTAGGACTTTGATTGCGACAAGACTAGTTTTCCTTTGTATGCACTGTCATATCTTTCTTGACTTAATTTATCTTTAAACTTATTTGTCATTTTGTTAATGTCTCCACAAGAATACCATCTCGAAGAAGAGAACTAATCATTGTGATAAATGCTTAAATCTGAACATTGTCGTTCATCTTTCCGTGGTGGAGAAGATTTAAGAATGATTGTCCTTTGAACCTCTGGGCAATGAGGCATATAGTAGGAACCAAAGCAATAGCAATGATTATACCAGCTGTCAATCCTGTTAATTGAATTTCAATTAATTTTTGATAAGTCATAATGAAGGTTAATAGGGAAAATTAACTTTTATATATGAATTTCACGAAAACAAAATCAACAAAAAAAATTAAAATTTTATAGTCAATAAGTTGTCTATGTATAAATCTATATATTATCAATGAAACATATCATAATACTTATTGATAAACAAGGTTATCTTGTATTTAAAAAAAAATTATTTTTTTCATCAATGTGATGGTATCTTGTGTTTCATTATCAATTTTTAGTTTTATATAGTGAGATTGCATCAAATATAACTCAAAAATTGAGTAAAAATCTTAAAAGACATAATAAAACTTTGGTTAATTATAACACACAAAGACTCATGGTTAATTTAAAGGACAAAAATTGCAAGTTACATGATAATAACTAATAAGTTATACAAACTTTATATACACACACGTATATTTATTATTTATGAACCAATTAAATTATAGTAAAAGCTATTTTAGAATTTTTAATGTAATTTTAAGTATGATTAAAGAAAAAAGATTTGGTAATTTGAATAATTAAGTCATCAAATAATATTATAGTATTTTTTATCTTCATGTGTTTGTGTGTGTCCAACAAATTGTTTCATACCTATGATTAGATTCAGATTCGGCTTTGACTTGGAACCCTGTAAATACAATATACAACACAAATCAATAAATTCTTACTCCACAATTTTAATCAAATAGCTCCAACGCAATAAAGAAAAGGGTTTTTTTCCTTGGAGTTAAAACATTCAAATGAAACCAAGATCAATAATTGGAAGTAGTCGGATATAAAATGTGAAGCTGAAGTATGAATGGGTTTTTGATCTTCATAATCAAATTAGTTGGTCTTTGACGAAGTGAAAGGTAAAACTTTTCAGAAGGAAGCTTCTATTGGGACCATTTAAGTGCCGGTCAATGAAAATTTAGGTTACATATGCATAGTTACCGTACGCATTGACTGACACACACTAATTTTAGAGTAAAATAAAATAATATTAGTGTTATATATTTTTTATTTTTGTATTATTTTGTATCGTTTGTATCGGTCTATATCAATTTATATTTGTCGATAATGGTTCGTACTACATAGTAAAAACTTTTGATTTTTTTATATTTTTTCAAAAAAGTATACTTACTCTTTAAAACTAATTCCTAATAATTTTTTATCTAAATATTTTTATTTTTTTTCATAATTACGTTTAAAAATAAAATATATTCATTAAATTAGAAATTTAAACCCAATTAATAATAATAAACTATATTTTAAAAATATTTTTATACTTATTTATTTGATATTTAAATATTTTGAATATTAAATATTTATGATTTTAAATTTTATACTTTCATATAAATATACATATATGTATATAATAAAAGTATATTTTTATGTCTATATATTTATTAAAAAACTTAAAAATATACTATAAATATAAATAAATTTAAAAAAATATAAATAAATCCAAAATGATATATTAAAATACATCAACGTGAGGATATGTATTGATACCAAATCAAAACTAGCACGTCCACTAGTGTGAACTAATTTGAACAGCAGAATGACCGGCGCGAATTTGCTTTTTAGCCGGGCAAAATTAAGCAACAGATGCGGAGGCAAGAAAATTATAATTTCTCAGCCTAATGAACATCCCGGAAGAGGTTATCTTATCTAAGGAGTCAAGATATTCACGAATACCACGAAGTTTGTAAAACCAAACGGCTAAGCAAAATTACAGTAGTAAGTGTTAATGTTTAAAATGTTGGTGGAAAATCATTTCAAACAAATTCAAGTTTATAGAATATATAGTTGTTTATGGTTAGTTATGTTATGAAGATATAATTCTTGAGTTGTAAAGTTATTTTATAAAGACATAATTTTTACATATAAAATTATCATAAAACAATACAACTTTTATGAAATGGTATCTCATTGAAAGATACATCTATTTGTTATCTATATAAATAGCTTTTCTATTTAGTTATTTTATTCTGTTGGAGGTTGAGGGCTTTGTTGTATCTTGTAGGCATATTAAAGCCTTAAGGAAAGTGTTCTACATGCCTCAAAGCCATTTTAATTTAATAATAGCATTTTCTTTTATTACTTCTTTCCCTAATTTTCTAAAAATCCTAAGGCTTTAACATATAAGTGAAAT
>JAQSVH010009808.1:0-38956 GCA_029448705.1 Adansonia digitata | reverse complement strand
AGTGTTTCTAAGGGATTTTTGCAAACCTATTAATTCATTTTTTCAATCATTTTTTAACCCTTATATTTACAAAATTCAACAAGTAGCCTACAAATTATCTTCAAAGTCATTTCATTGCCTTTGTATTCTAATACTTCTAATAACATGATCTTTTTCTTTTTTCTTCTTTTTTTATCCCATATAAACCCTCAACCACTTTTATCAGTCTATTGAGTAGATTTTTCATTCCTTGAACTTTGTGATCGAACTTTTCTTAGATGAACTCTGACATACGGACCCTTACCTCTAAATCATCACCCATGTCTTGATCCTTTAAATACAAAAAATGAAACGGATTAGTACATTACAAAAATTATGAATGCATGAACATATAAGAATATGAACTTCGTAGGTGCATGAATGGATTTGCAAATTTCTATGGGATATATATAAATATGGTGCCAAGAATTAAAAAAAACTCTTTCGTAATATAACAAATTAATAAAAGTAAAATATATCAAAATAATGCAACATACAATTAATAATATGAAGAAACTCAAACCATAACAGTAAAGGGTTAAAAGTGTTCCCCCATTTGTACTTAACTTGGTATCCTCTATAACTAGGTATGGCTCCAACTAGGTGAGTCTCCTATAGCTCATTACATGAGGTTTGGATTAGACATCTAAATAGGTTCTCGAATTGTTGCTCGAGTCCGGAAAGAACTAACAAGGTACCCTAATCCTTACCCATCGCAGTTTATGTCAAAAAGAGTTCAATTCAAGTGGTAGTATCTTCCATGCCCATAACGAGGCTAACACCTTAAGGCAAGCATAGGAATTTACACCCGGTAGGCTTTCCACTAGCCAATAAGAGGGTAACACCTCAAAAGGCAGAGCTATTTCACCCCCTCTTAAAATATTGGTTACCGATGCCCCTTCCATATATGTAGAAGAGAATCAAAAGCATATGCATCTGCACAGTGTGTGTGAGGGAGCAACTTACCTTTTATGACTTAACACTTTCAAAAATAGTAAAAACCCTATACTAAATTCCCCTAAAAACTAATGCTGCAAAGGAAACAAAAAGGTTAGTGAAAAATATGAAGAATATATATTGAAATTTATAAGTCAAAAATATAATGAAAAAAATATTTTTAAAATATTGAGAATTATAGTTAAATATTGGTTGAAACCAAATTAATCAAAATATAGTTAACACGTAATTAATTTTAGGCCTGACTCTCTAGCTATCCCTAATAGAGTTGCCAAGCTATTGCAACATGGCCTGGATACAAATCCTGACTATTTCGACTTAAAATGGCAAATGTATCCATTATTTCTATATAAACATCTACATATAATTATTTCCTTTTATTTCTATAGGGCCTATATCATGATTATTATTCTTTATTTTTCATACCTGGGGATTGAGTTGTCAAGATGAATCACTCACCCGACTTCTCTTAATAGTCGTTACTTTTTGGAGTCGCCATCAATTTGTTTTAGCTAGGTGAGATTGGACACCTACCGGAGTTTAGATTTTAAGGATTAGGAAACCCATAAAAACAACCTCTGGGGTCTACGCTCATACCAGAAATCGCATAAAAGGGTTCGAGAGTCAGTTACAATCATAAGTAAGGATCGACCTTCCCGTGATGCCTGGTGATCGGTACCTCATTAATCGCGTGTTAACTTAAATTTTGATTTTTATTTGGTTCTAATATTCGATATTTAATTATAATTCCCATAATATTTCATTATAGAAATTTTTTATTCCGAGAGAGTCGAGTTTTAATGTTTTTGGAAATCATAAAATTATTCGTACCCTAGTAGGGAACTAAGTGGCCACGAATTCTCTATCGTATCCCGCTAGAGAACCATGCGAAATATGAAAGGTTTTAGTTTTTTTGAAAAAAAAAATCCTGACTTCCTATTTGAAAAGGATATCTCGCTATTAAAATAGTCCGTAAAATTCCTCACATATACTAGTAGAAATCTTATGTATTAATTTAATTAGGAGACATTGCCTTATTTATAAAAATAATTTTATTATTAAAACAATACGAACTCTATGACCTAATATGATGAACATATTCTTAATGTATATTTTTGATGTATAAGTATCCTAGTACTCATATAAGATATGGTTTGAATACAAAATTACATAAATACCCTTAGGGTATACCTTCCACTTGAAAGTAGCCTAGTAACTCCGGAAGGACTTGAAAATGATGGAAAAATGGAGAACCTATCCTAAATATGCATTTTTTGGCCTAAAAGCATATTAATGCTTTTCTAAGACTAGACTCGAAGAAAAATTATGAAAATGCCCTTAAAGTATACCTTTGATATGAAATTGTACCGGTAACTCTAATCAACCTTAAAATAACGTTGAAAGGCTAAACCAATCCTAAAATTCACCTTCGGCATAAAAACATCCTGATGAGCAAAATTACCAAAATACCCCTAAGGTATACCTTCGACGTGAAAGTATCCCAATAACCCTAATGGACCTCAAAATGATTTTGGAAAGCTACACCAATCCTAAAATACTCACCTTTAGCGTAAAAGCATCTCGATGAGCAAAATTACCAAAATGCCCTAGGGTATACCTTTGATGTGAAAGTATCCCGGTAATGCTAATGGACCTTAAAATGATTTTGGAAGGCTAAACCAACCCTAAAATACTCACCTTCAGCATAAAACTATCTCGATGAGCAAAATTACCACAATGCCCTTAGGGTATACTTTGATGTAAAAGTATCCCGGTAACCCTAATGGACCTTAAAATGATCTAAAATGATGAAAAAGCAAATGAATTTAGTTTAAATGGAAAAGCTAAAAGTTTAGGTTTAACTTTAAATGCAAAATTTGCAATCAAGCCCCTAAATTTTTAAAAATTACATTCCGTATCCTTTGGAGGACTGAATAAATACGAAAAGTTTTGAAAATTTCTATATCCCTATAAAAGGCCATAGAAATAATAGAAATCATTAAAACCAATGAAATGTACATTTTGCACCTTAAATATGAAAATTTGCTATATAGTCACTAAACTTTTAAAAAATTTCGTTTTAATCCCTATCTGCTAAAATGCCTTAAAAATCATAAAATCAAATGAAAATATAATTGGAAAATACAGAAAATATATCAACAAGAATTCGGCCAAACACCTTGGCCTTAAAAATAAAATTTCTCTATATTTTGCAAAATAACCCCTAAACTTTGTAAAATTACATTTTGACCCCTACATGAAAAATATCACAAGACATCACAACAAATCATCAAACCAGCAAAGAATCACCAAACAAAACATTGCAAGAATGTGTATAATGTTTCGACCAAACACTTTTATCCATAAAAGCATAATTTTTCATTTTTTGCAACCTAGTCCCTAAACTTCCTAAATCATGTTTGTAAACACACAAAATCAATTTTCATACAGCCATGAAGCTCTCAGCCAAGCCAAAATGGTTTTTAAAAAGAAATTCACTATTTTACAATTTAGTCCTTCTGTTTACTAATATTGCAAAATGGCCTAAAAATAGAAAAAAACATAAAATTATCACAAAAATAAGTAAAAAATCATCATAAAAAATTCCAATCAGATTTTGCCAAAGTGGAAATCATGAAATATATGCATACATTGATATAAAAAAAGCATGAAAACATGCATAAATAATTATTATTAAACTTAAATAAAAGTAAAATCATAAAATAAATGCACTAATATACTAATCAACATATTAATCATCAAAATGACATAAAAAATGTAATTAAAATGTCAACATAAATACAACAAAACCAAAATGATAACAACAAGAATACTATTCTATGTAAAAAAAATTAACAAATAAAAAATTAAAAAAATTGTAACAAATTACCACAAATACAAAAGATTTCTAGTCACTCATGTTTAGCCTTTCAACATGGATGAAAATCCACGAGCCTTAATATGAGTGACTCCCAAAAATGAAGAATCAAGAGTAAATATTAACAAAAAATAAGAAATTTGGTGAAAAAAACCTACTTTTAAAGCTTGAGAAACATAGGAAAATTCAAGTACTTTAATTAATTTTAAGGTTTTTGGCTTATGGGAAGCCATTAACCTTCCATGAAAGCTTTCTCTCTTTTCCTTTTTAGAAAGAGGGTCGACCAAATGATGAAGAAGCAGTCCATACCGTTGGCCTCCTGCCATTCTACCAAATTCTTTTCTTTTATTTTTTTTTTCTTTTTTGTTTGTTTTATATTAATTTGATTTGATGTTATTTGATTTTGATTTGATGTAAATTAATTGCTTTTGTCATTTAGTGGCATGTGTCATCTCTGACATCATCTATTTCTAGAGATTTTATGAGATATTTATAATATCTGTAAAATTATATCGTAAAAAAATTAATTAGAAAGATTAAATTATAAAAAATAAAAATTATGTGTCTAAAATAAAATTTCATATAATTATTTTAATTTAATCTAATAATAAAACAATATTTTTATTTATAGAAAAAACCTTTACCAGGAAAAAAATATTTTATGTAAAAGAATGAAAAACTCATAAATAAATTAAAATTTTTAAAACTGATTTAATATGATTTAACCAATAATATTTGTAGAATTTAAAAATTATAAACTTAGAAAAATCTTACTGAAAAAATTTCAAGTAGAAAACTTCGTGTCTCGGTAATAAAGAAAATTCTAAAGCTTATAAAATAAATTGAATTTTTCAAAACTATTTTAATATGAATTAAATAATAATATTTAAATAAATTTAAAAAATAAAAGCTCGAAAAAATCTCATCCAAAAAAATTATGAAGTATAAAACCCGTATCTTAGTAACAAAAAAATTCTAAAACTCCTAAAATAAATTAAAATTTTCAAAACTGATTCAATGTGAATTAAATGATAATATTTAAAGAAATTTAAAAATTACAAACTTGAAAAAAAATCTCATTCAAAAAATTTACAGAGTATAAACCCTGTATCTTGGTAACAAAAAAAATTCTAAAACTCATAAAATAAATTAAAATTTTCAAAATAATTTAATATGGATTAAAAATAATATTTAAATAATTTTAAAAATTATAAACTAAGAAAATTTTTTCAAAAAAATTTACAAAATAGAACACTTTGTATTTGGAAATAGAAGAATTTCAAAAGAATAATGCAAATCTGATAAAATGAAAGGAATTTTTCTAAACTAATTTAATATGAATTAAATAAAAATATTTGAGGAATTTAAAAAATTTATATAAACTTAGAAAAATCTTCCCGAAAAATTCGTGGAGTAGAAAACTCTGTATTTCTAAAATGGAAAAAATTCTAAAATTCATAACAAATAAATAAATTTTGAAAAACTGATTTAATAGTAGTGGAATGTGAATATTTAAAGAATTTTAAAATTCAAAACTCAAAAAAATTACACCAAAAATTTTACAGATAGCGAAAAGTTCATATTCTAGCATCGAAAAAATTTCCAACAAATACATTAAAAATTATATAAAATGAATTAAGTAAAACATATTATTCAAAATATTAATTTATAAAAAGAAAAAGAATAAAATCCAAAATTCAAAATTCAAAATAATTTTATCAAAGAAATTTCACGAGTACAATACCCGCGATATTGTGAAAAAAATTCAAAATTGATTACAAAAAGAGCAACTTGACACCTTGTGGTATAAAATGCCAACATAAATTTTCATTGAATATTTCTAATTTTTCAGAGTGCATATCAGCATAAATACTACATAGTTATCAGTAAAAATATATGAAAGTTAACTTCTCAAATTTAACGAAAAATTCTTAAAAAATTTCTAAAAATGGGAAATTTGACTATGATATCATCCGCAAAGGTAGATTTTGGCAAGAAAATATTAAAAATTAATTTTTTCTTAAATATTCATCTTGTATATCCAAAATAAGAGATCAAAATGTCTTTTTTTTTGTCTCGTGAACTTACAATTATTTAAATTATGACTAAAATGGTCTTGAAAATGTATTGTTCATTTGAAAAAGATCATTCTCAATGAAGATGGCCGTTAAGTTCTCGATCTAAGATATTCAGGATTATTGGAAAAGAGACCCAAACGAAATTAGGTTGGAAATTTGACTATGATATCATCTGTAAAAGTGGATTTTCAAAATTTTGGCAAGAAAATATTAAAAATAATTTTTTCTTAAATATTCATCCTGTATATCCAAAATAAGAGATCAAAATATGTCTTTTTTTTTGTTGCATGAACTTACAGTTACTTAAATTATGACTAAAAAGATCTTGAAAATGTGTTGTTCATTTGGAAAAGATTGTTCTCAACAAGGATGGCCATTAAGTTCTCGATCTAGGATATTCAGGATTATTGGAAAAGAGACCTGGATGAAATTAGGTGTCTACACTTGGTATAATGAGTTATCATATTGTACATGCCAAAAGTCCTATATGCCCTTATTACTAGGTCATTTTAGTGTTTAAAATCATCCACTATATAATCCAATGTTTACTCAGCTAAGAAGAGAACTTTTTTTAACATAAGACAAAAAAAAACCCTCAAGCTCTCCCAAAAACTCTATTCCTGTAGCTTCCTTTCCACCCTTCCATAAACTTTTCCACAAACCCTTCCAAAACCTCTTGTTTCCCTCATCTCTATGCTAAAAACTATACTCCATAGCCACCATAAACAAAAGCTTTACCTTTTTATTCTTTTCGGGTTAATCCATTACAAAGAAAAAGAAGAAAGCGAGCTTAAAATTGTTGGATTGCTATTTAAGATATAGTTAGGGGCTCAAGCTTCTAATTAGGTATATTTTGTATCTTTTCTTCATTATTTTTTGTTTTTCTTCATCATTATCTTGGTGAACCTCGATGTTTCCATGACCCTATTAAGGCTTCCATGCATTATTATGGCTTTGTTTGTGGTAGCCTTAGGGTTTTGATCATATTTTTGGTGCTTAAATGGTGTTTTGATGAACTAGAATGCCATATTCCTTATTGCCATTAAAATAGCCCCTGCTCTTACATTCTTGCCATGTTTTTCTTTATCTCAAAATCTTTATTTCATGTATGAATGCTGAACCTAGCATATTGATCTTGACCATGCCTTGGGATGCATTTTTACTATGATTTCTTTGTTAAAGTGCATGGATAGTTTGCTGTTTTGAGTGACTGTTCATGTTTGATATCTTCACTTAGCTTAGTTCAGCATATGTTTTTTGGAATGCCTCTATGATGCTTGTAAAAATCTATTTTCGAAGAAAACCCTAACTTAAGTCTATACTAACCTTAATCACTAGGAATTAGCATGGATTTAATGTTTCCAATATATTGGTTCTCCGATCTTGGGGATATATCTAACACAAATGTTTCGAATCATGGCCTTATTAGTCCAAATAAATTTTGTTTTAATCCAATGTCAAAAATACTTTCAAATAATTAGTTTAAGCCTTGTTTTGAGCCTATCATTACTATTAGTGTGGATAGCGAATGGTTAAATAGCCTACTTTACGAGAGTTGGACATTTCTGTTACTTCATTGCCATGGACCTTAGTGATTAGACATTCATATGTCTAACGCTTTAAAACATGACCATAAATATCTTAACCTGAATAAACCTCTATTTTGGTACTAACATCATAGTGATCCCTATTTGAAAAATTATTTTTAGACTCAAAATGAATTTTTTGGAATTTTCTAGCATTTTTCCTAGAAAGGGAATTGAATTACCTTTACATTTTTTCAGATATAGAAGTTATGATTTTTTAAACTTTTGCTATCCAAAACCCTTGGAATTAGCAATTCACATTCTTTTTATGTAGCTCTGACCCTTCAAATGATTCTTTTTGGATTCTTTAAACATTTTTCTTGAAAAGCTTCTGAAATTTCCTTTCTGAAAAGGTATTATTTGCAATTTAATGATTCCTAATGAGTCTGGGATGATTTTTCAAAATTTATTGCTCTTTTTTTCTAGCACTTGTTAGTAATGCTAAACTTAGACCTGGTTTCAAAATTAATCTTGCTTGAAAATGATTTTCTATGATATATGAAATATTTTACATCAATCCTTATCGTGTTTTCTTTCAAATGGTGTCTCGTTTACGATTAGAAACCATCGGACCAAACCAAAATAAATTCAAGAGTACAGTGGCATGTTGTCCCCTATGTTTGTTGAAATTAAGAAAATTCACTTAGATATTCTCGAACCATATTTCTAGTCATTCGAATGACTCGATATATTCAATAATTTCCCCCATGGTGCCTTGAATCACAACATAGGTCCCTTTAAGCACAGATCAAAACAAAAAAAATGTTTTCAAAATTAATTTCCCTTTTTCTGTTTAAAAAATCAACTTTCTATTTTAAAGGTCTTGTTTCTTAAAAAAAAAATTGATTTTCAAAAACCACTCTAAATATATTTTTTTCGAGGAGATATTCTAACACCATTTTCTTTGAAGGGATACTCCAACCCCACTATTTTTCTAAGGGGATTCTCCAAACCTTTTTTCTTTAAAGGGATGCTCCAATCCCTCTTTTCAAAAATACATAAAAAATCTAAGTCTCTCTTCTAGGCTTCCTTGGACCTTTTATCAAATTTTTCTACCTGAGACGACATCAAATTCAAACATGACTCAAAATGTCAATTTAGCTATTTTTCAATAATCGAGGTCAATAACGAGAGACATCCCAACCTCCCTTCTATTTTATTTTTGTGTATTCATCTTTAATGCAATTTCTATTATATTTCTTTATGTCTTACTAACTCATTTATCTTCTTGATGATGATTTTCATTTATGCTTTCAAAAAAATCTAATTTCATTTAACCCTAAGCAATGTTCTACGTTAATATCCCTTCGATGCTTGACATAGAGTATCATCTTATAGATCAATCAAGACCTCATTTATTGAATCTTCTATGTTTTTCCTCCCTCTTAGGTTACATAGAGAGATATTAATTAAACTTGTATAATAAAAACCTAGATTTAATATTTAAAAATTTATATTCATAAGAAGGGGATTACACATAAATAATGATCGCATAAAAAATCGAGAAAAACTGAAACTTCGATAATTTATGGCTAAATGGCAAGAACTTTAGACATTATGGAGGTGCTAGTCCTTCCTCATGTGTAATCAACTCCCGAACCCTTTTAAAATAAACTCTGGTATATGTAGTCTGTAAAATCAATGTTCTAAGTTTCATAACTTGGAATCATCATTTTTGATAGATAAGTCGAAAATGATCAAGGGTGACTCCAGTCATGGTCATTTGGTAATGGCCATCTGAGATCAATTGGATGAGTGATTCATTTGATGGTCCTCCCCACGACTTTCACTTTATCATGCCTAATTCAAATCGCAATCAAAGGGATAACCCAAAGGCAAACTCATTCTCCCATCATTTTTAAGTTATAGCGCATTATGCAAAATCGAGGGCACATCACAACAAGGGCTATAATGTCAATAAAATAATAAGGACAATCAATAAAGTTGTAAAGCCTTACTTAATCACTGAAATTGCAAATTATTAACTATAAGATGTTTTGGTTCATGATGGATATAAATACAACATGTCTTATAGACTATCTCTAAAAAGTAAACATAATGATAATAAGTTTAATGGGCTAGACTTCATTGACTAAGCCCACATTGAATGTCATATCCAAGAACAGCCCACTGAGTTAAAGGTAGTCTATCAAGCTCATATTGATGACCTTGATCAAGCTATATTGTCATGATAGTTGGTATATGCTTGAACTTCAAATAGAGCAAGTGGCTATTTAAGCTCATGAAATCAACTAAAACCATAAAGAATTGCTTTATAAGGATAATTGTACTGAAAAGTTTGACATCCTTAAGAAATTGTTTTTAAGCAAGATGTCAAAAGATAGTCTAATCAGGCCTCACGTGATGAGATGTATTTCAAAATCTTGAGCACTTTAGATGGATCATAATACATGCATTGTCCATATACTTTCTTTTCCAGAAAGATAATGGAGATGACAAGGGTACATGCCAGCATAGTGGAGAGCTAGATTTATAAAGTAAAGATTTCAAGAAAGATTTTGATATGATCAAAATTAGGAAACTTATAAAAGTTTCGATATTAGAAATATATTGAGATTAATTTACTTCTCTTGGTATATGATACCTAAAAGTTGGTGCTTAAATATGTATCACATTATGAGGCCCAAATGAAAGGAGTAATAAATATGGACCACAAAAAATGACAACCTTGTTGATGATAATCAAAACTTACCTTTTTGATTAGTGTTTACAAAACATAAATCTTAATTTTTTCATAAACATAAGATGTTTATTTTTGAATTTACATGCCAATTAAGGATGACTACTGGCATTTGATGTCAAGTTTAGATTTAGTCTTCATTGAATGAGTCATTAATCATAGAATTTATTCTATTTTATGGTCACATTATCCTCAAATATATGCTCGCAATAGCATTAAGAATACTAAACCACCTATAATTTATAAGATTCAAAAATAATTGTTGAATCCAATTCCCTTTAAATCTATGCATGTAGGTTTTAGTAGGAGGCATTTATGATTCTTTAAAAATTAAAGATCATAATTCACCTTAGTGATAAATAGCCATGATGTTAAAAATACAATTATTTAGAGAGTGTTCCAAACTAGATAGGATTGCACGTTTATACACTAAAAGTCATAAATAAACTCTTTTGTTTAGGCTCACAAAAAGAGTTACATTTGGATCATTAGCTTGCAAGCTAATAAAAGAATCCTAATAGTTGTTAAAGTAACAATTGAGCCATATACTTGGAATTTAGGTCTCATTGTAATCTGAATAGTTAATGGCCTTGACAAGGAGATTTTCATGAATATAACCAAAACATATTCTTAAATTAGTACTAAAGTTTTGTCCAAGTTGTGACACGATTGCTAATCAAAAGAGTTTGGCATTTGATGAGTTAGTGATTAGCTTAGTGCAAGTGAAAGATGTTAGTATATGCCCTAAAGCCAATCAGATTAGATGAGGCATATAATAGTTAATAATGCATACTAATCACTTTTGTTGGTGATTCAAGGTTTTCCTTCATGTTAGTGGCATGATTGATACTCATGCAAACACTAATTGGATGAAGCCTCTAAAATACAATGGTATTGTAAAGTTAGTAATAGGTTATGATGATGAGAACCTTATGCATAAAAGCCATGTTTCTAAAAATGTTCCTAGTCATCGTATTATCAAGACAAGGCATTGATAATGCACGAAGACTAACTTATGCTAAGCCTTTATGCATTTGATGCACACAACTCGTTGATTTTATGGAAGTTGAAGAATAGAGATACTTAGGGATAGCTATAGGTGCTTGTTTTGTGGAAACAAATTCATTGAATGTGGCCCGTATAGGAACTTTATTTAGTATAAGTCATTGAAATGTCCATTGAATTTGTTTTTATGTGCTAGTCGTGCACATTAGTCCTTAGGCTTGTGATATCAAGTGTTGTGACGTGGCCTTACCTGGCATTATGCCTTGCCCGAATCACTCAGATGATGTGCAAGACTTAAAAAAATAATTTTATGGGGAACAGGAATTGTTGCCTTTGAGTTATTCCTTGATCAGGATTTGACTTAAACATGATGAGATGATAATAAGGGGGAAATCATTGGATGAGTCACTCGTCTAATCTGTATTGGGTGGCCACAATGAAGTGGCCAAAGATTTAGAGTCACCACCAATCATTGGGTTAGGTTTGATCAAATGCCTATTGAAAATGATGTTTCAAGTTACGAAACTCAAATCATAGATTTCAATGTCTACGAGGTCTAGAGATTTGTTGGTTGGATTTGGGAGTTGGTTACGCATAGGGAAGGACTAGCACCCCCATGATGCTTAAAATTGATTTCTCTATTTCATCTTACTTAGGTTTCAATTTTTTCTATTTTGTTTTGTTATTTTTTTTATATAATCCCCTCTGAACGCATGAATTTCATGTAAAAATTGAAATATAAGTTTTGAAGAAAAATTTACATCACATAAACGTCTTAAAGATGTGAGGAACATTAGATTTTTGATAAAATGATTTTTGGATTTAATTTTGAAAATCGAATATTTTGTGTCAAGCACTGGAGAAATACCAACAATGAACATTTCCTTGTAGTTTTCAAAAACAATATGAAAATATGAACAAAAAATAAAACCACAGAAGGAAACATGTTAGTAAGGTGAAAATAAGCATAATAACTTTGCATAACAATAAATAAAAAATCATAAAAAAAATGAGGGACGATTGGAATGTATCTCATAATTGTCTTTGATTATTGCAAAATAACCAGAATGACAATTTGAGACACGTTTGGACTCAATGGTCATTTGAGGTATGAAAAAAAAATTTTGATTAAAAGGCCCAGGGAAGTCCAGAAGAGAAAAGATTTTTTCTCTGAGTAAAAAGTAAGGTTGGAGTATCCTCTCGAAAGATAGTGTTTGAGTATCCCAATGGCAATGATTTTTGAATTTTTTTAATGAGATTTTGGTTAAAAAACCCAGTGACTTTTAGGAGAGAGAATGTTCTAGTTATTAAGTAAAAAAAAAGGGTTAGAGTATCCCGAATGGTGAAAGTTTTAATGATTTGTAGAATTTCAATGAAGTTTGTAAAAATAGGATTGGAGTATCTTCTTGGAGTAAGGGTTAAGTATCCCCAAAGGTGAAAATTTTTTGTGATTTTTGAAAAATGAAATATTTAGTGAAAGTAAGTATTTTGAAATTAAAGCTAATGATTCAAGTGAAAGATAAAATTAATTTTTGTTTGGCCTTGATCCAAGTCTCGTAGCACTTGTTTGGTGATTTGTGACTCCAAGAGAAGTTGATCGGACACATGTCTAGACATTTAAATGTCTCAAAAATATGATTCAAGAAAGTTAATTTATTATTATTTTTAAGTAAAGAAACAAGGGACAACATTGTACTATCTCTCTTCTCAAAATTATTCCAAACAAATTTAGAGGTTTCAAGTGTTGAGCAGGGTACCATCAGAAAGGTAACTCGATGGGGTTTAACGTAAAAATATTGCATAAATCCTGAAAAATTACTTTCTACGTGGAATTAATTTTCAAAGTTGAGGTCATTTTAGCATTGACAGCATGCGTAGGGAAACGATGTAATCGATTTTAAGAAATCACATTGGACTCATTTAGGATCATTAAATCACAAATGATAACTTTCCAAAAATTAAATTTTACATAGGTTTTAGGAAAAATATTTTAAAAATTCAGAGAAATCATATGATAGGTCAAAAAGAGAATCTAAATTGCTGATTCTAGGGGTTTTGGATAGCATTGGTTCAAAAAATCTTAACTCTCTCACCTGAAATGGTTTGGGGGAAATGAAACACCATAAGGAAGGTAATTTGATGTTCTTTAACTTAAAAATATCAAAAGATTCTAGAAAAATAGTTCATAGCTTGAAAATGATTTTTCAAGTCATGACTACGTTGCTACCAAGGCAAAAATGAGGTGTTATTCAATTTTTCAGGTTTCTTGGGGTCACACTCAAGCCATGGACATCCGAACATCTATGACACAGAGAATAGGATGACATAGGCATCACAAGTTCATTCCATAATCTCAGAATAGTTTAGGGTGATGAAACAACTCATTGACCATGCCATAAACAAGGGTGTTAAACTCAAGATCAAGGCCTAACATTTTTAACAAATAAAAGGTTTTTTTTTTAAAAAAAAATAGCATTTTGAAGCTCATTTAACCATGAATCCAAACCTAGAAAACTTGATTTATCCCTAAAATTTAAGGAGTAATTTAGTGTAAACATTAAATCCATGCTAGTTTCCATCTATTGAAGGTAGCATAGATTTAATTTAGATGGTTTTAGTTAAAAATCAGATTTTTACAGCCAACAAAAACAAAAAAAGGGCATCAAGATCGCATTTTTAATCATGTAAAGAACCTAAACATGGCATATTAGGCAAATATATGCTAGAGTAACAGATAAGACAACACTTTTATCACATGAAACATGCTAAAAAATGTAAAAAGTGCAAAGAATAGCATGAACCATTAAGAGGATGCTCATGTTAACATAAAAGGTGGTATAAACATATGAAAAAGTCTTTCCATGTCATGAAACAAATGGTAGACAATTTTTATAGCATCAAAGACATGATTTCTATGCCATTTAGCCATAATAAAACATCACCAAGCTTAATGGAAATTTAAGCAGCTTGAAATATTAAAGTATCATCATATATTATTCATGGAAGATAGTGGAGAATGCCAAGAATCAATAAAACAATGACTATTCTAAGATCAATCATGAAAAATGTGATTATTTGCCATTTAACAACATGAAGGCTTCAACAACGCAAAATATCACCAAAACAAACTCAAAGATGCATGCTTTCCTAAAAAGATCATAGCTTCATGAGTATTGGTTGGTTAGAATGACATGAGATGTGTATGAATGCAAAGAAAATGAGAGAAAAATGTAGCAAATATACCAACAAAGCTTTGTAAAACTCTTCTTTTGCTTGTATCCTTGAAGCTATGGCTTTTGTGTTCTAATAGTTTTTTTTTTTGTTTTCTGGTTTTAGCTCTCTTTTTTTTTCCCTTTACTTGCTATAGATGAGCAAGAAAGAGTAGCCAATATAAACTTTTTGGTATCACCATGGATAGGGAGGATCTTGGTGGTAAAAAGAGTAAAAAATGGAAGTTTTGGAAGGGTTTTGGAGGTTGCTTTCGGAAAGCTACAAAAAATGAAGAGTTTTTTTCTTAGAAGTGAAGTATACTGAGTGTGAATGTCTACTGCGCTTATAGACACCAAATTTTGTCTGGGTAGTTTTTAGGTCACTTGTTATTTAGAATAGTTCAATTAATCGGGCCACTTTTAATTTGGGTTTGTTAGATCTCGATTAATTAGGCCTAATTCATTTTAAATTATGCTTATTTTGAAAAATATAAAAAAATAAAAGAAAAAAATAAAACAAGGGTGGCCTATGTTTTGAACCCAAGCCACTTTTGTGAATTAGGTTACTTGTGAACTACACACCAAGCCTAAGTTTTTGTCATCAAATGACAATAACAAATGAAAAATAACTAGAAAAACAAACCAAAAAAAATGAATAACCTGGGTTTTGAACCTAGGCCACTTTTGTGAATGGGTCAATTATGACCTATATGCCAAGCCTAAGTTTCAATCATGGAGTGACGAAATCAAATGAAAATACAGAAAAAAAGGAAAAGATAAAAGAAAAAGTTGGAGCATGGCAACAACCCCTCTTTGTCCTCTTTTATATGCAATGGTAGCTTTTGCCATGGATCTAGTTCCCCAAACCACCAACCATTTCAAGCTTTTTGGTGCATATAATTGCCAAAGGAAAGTAAAAAAAGGAAGAGAGCCCTTTAAAAATTTTTCCAAAAAATAGCTTTTAAAAAAAACTAGCAAAAAAGTCTCCAAAAAAAGTAAAAAAAAAAAGAACCATCCAAAAAAATAAAAAATTCGAAAAAGGTTTTTCAGTTAAGGAGGTTCTAATGCTTTTTTGAGAATCCCAATAGTGAAAAAGAAGGCCATGCAGGGGAGAATAACATACTGGAGTTCGAGAATGATCTAATGGTGAACTATGGTCGAATTTGAGGTAAAAGATTAAAACTTCTCTTATAGATCTAGGAAAATTTTAAAAGATTTAGGAAAATCTAATTATGGATTTGGAAAAAGAAGGTCAAAAAGAGTCTAGTGATGAAGTTTGGGAGCCAACGACCATCAGCAAGCAGTGGCTAACATGGTGGCCAGTAATCGATTTTTGGTTTTTTATTTTGGTAAGAAGAAGAAAAAGAAAAAAGAAGAAGAAAAAAAAAAGAAAAGAAAGAAAAATCTCTAGTTGTGATTGTCCTTATAGAAATAATTTTATAAGTTTGACATGATTTCATAAGCATTATAACCGCATTCTCTTTTGAGTTCAAGTGCCATACCATCACAATGTGGCTTAATCAAGGTCATCTATATGAACTTGATAGGCTGCATCTAAGTTAGTGATTCTTGGATGTGCCTTCTAACACGTATTAAGACAATCATAATACTTGTGGGACTAGTCAATGGAGTTTGGCCCATTAAACTTTTAGCATCATATATGTTAACTAAGTGATAGTTTATTAGTAATATTGTATTTATATCCAATATAAACCAAAACATTTTGTAGTTTAATTGCAATTTCAATCATTAAGTAAAGTATTAAACTTCAATATTATCCTTATTATTTTAACAAAATAATGGCCCTCAACTACTATTTTGAGAAATTCAACACTTAAATTTCTTAATGAGCTAGGACACCTTTCATTCATTCATGACCTAAAGTGACTCAAGAAACCATGTAGAAACTAACTTAGTTGGTAACTAACTCCTAGATCAGTTAAATGGTGATTCTTTGCATAAATGCATTATATAAATTTCACCTAATTACGATCTGTAATAACATAGGGTCAAGTTTGCAAACGTCCGATAGCATAACATTAGTTTAGTAGGACCCTACATGACTCATGTAGTTCAACCAGTAGGCTTGGCCATGAGTGATTGAGTAAGTCTCCTGAGGACAAAACTTAGATATATTGCCATAAATATTGGAAGGCAACTAATCATTCCTAGACATGGACTCAATATTTTACAAGGGATTTGTTTAATTATTATTAGGTCTTGTTGCTTTTTCTTGGTTGATTGATTGCCATGTAATGCATTCATTTAATCACATATACAGAATTCAAAATTGAATCTAATATGCAATCTACTATGATAATTATGAACTTTATCTATCTAGTCTTCTTGAGCCATTCAGAAACTAGTTGACCAAATTTCTAGGAAACTAGTTTATAAGCCTTGATGGAGATCACATTGGTCCTTTCTTCTTGGCACCATCTTCTTTACATCTTTGATTTAAATAAATTATAATCGTAGCTTAAATCTAAATCTAAAAGTATTATGTAAAATTTTTATATCTTTGTAAGAAACCTCCAGTTACATTTAAGGGGAGCCAAGTACAAAGAGAATTTACAACCCCAAATATGAAAAGAAAAGGTAAGGTGTGTAGACCCTATTTATAAAAACACCAAAATGAAAATTTTAACCATCCACAACCCACTCATATTGATGTCTAGTCCATAACCAATAAGTTTGAAATTTAATATGCATAGCCAATGTCACTTGGCAATCTTATGTGTAATTTGCATAAATCTCTTTAAGCTATTTGAAAAGATTTATCAAATTGTTTAATAACTTTGATTTTCAAGTTAAACTTTTATTAAATTCCTAACTTTTAGCAAAAATGTCTTAAAATTCAAAATTATATTTAAGTTCTTATCTTAATTAAGACATAATATAATTTTCAAAAATTGTCATTTTAATTTTGGACAAACCATTAGGCATGTATTTCTTTAACTAGTTGTCTAATTAAGTCATTATCTATCTTATAGAACATTTGTATTGGTTTGGTCAAGCTAACTTCCATAAATTGTTTCCAAACATTTCAAACGAATTAGTTTTCAAAATAATAGTTTAAGACATTAAAATAAGAAAACCATTTTTATCTAAACATTTTAGTAAAATAGCTTACCAAATTTTAATTCTTTTATGATACATTCATTTTAGGAAACCATTTGCCTAAACAAAAAGTTTGAAAACCATCCTAACTCTTAGGAATTTAAATTCCATTAGTTAACAATCACCTAATCCATCTTGGATTCTAATTCTTAAATTTTAGGAATCAAATTCTTAAATTTAAGGAATTAGACTTATACTGGGAAAGAATGTCTATAAGGAAAATTTAAGTGCACTTCTTACTTTTAGGAGTTTAAGTTTACTAGGAAATAGTTTCCCAAATCAAATTTCAAAAGAAGAAAAATTTGAAAATACAAGGTGATGCCCTAATACATAACTTTTATGTGCAACAACCTTCCTTCCTAGTAAGTCTTGGTGTTGTCATTTGCAACCCTTGTATAGCAATTTTTGCTTTAAGTAGCTACTTCTTTTAGTGTTAAATGGTGGTCAATGCACACATACTTCACCATTTGGTTTTTACCTAATATACCTTTAAATCAAAAATCTTATTCAAGTACTCAAGGCTACTTAAAAAAATCTAGTAACCATCCAAAAAATTTTGAAAGGTAATTTTAGCAACCAAACAAAAATAAAAAAAATCACCAAAATTAAAACATCATTATTGGCATGTTTAAGCCTTAAGTACGGACTTTCATAATTTTTGGATATGTTTAATCATGTGAAAACCATAACTAATTTAATTGTGTTCTTCAAAAACCCTGCACCAAAATCAATCCAAATCAAACACAAAGATGTTTCTTTTTACATATTTGTGTCATAAAATCATGTAGTAAGGTTTAACATTGATGAAATCAATTTTAAACATGTTTTAAACAATTTTAAACATCAGGATTTGCACAATAAAATAGTCAAAAATTGAAACAAACAAGAAAATATTTTTCTTGATGCAAGAATTGCTAATTGTACACATAAATCAATTTAATTTGATTATCACTAAGAATTAGCATGCAAGATCACATGTGATATACAAACCATAAGCTTTAATGCAACTGTGGGATAAATCAGGGCTCATGTATGTCAAGATAGACATAAAATAAAATAATACAATAAAAGATATTAATATACACTTAAATTTAACAAGATATTTAGGAAGATTCTTCCTTTTGATCAAATTAACAATTAAAGCTTTTTCAAACATACGATAGAGACATATCCTTTCAAAAACTCATATTAAGTTTGTCCTTCTTTGCATGAATACAGCATTGGCATGGTCATGACAAGGTTTCTTCAAAGTCCCAAGAAGCAGCAGTATCATTTCTTTAATGGTGATCCATATGAACAAGTGTTGAAGCCTTTTTAGAGGTTTAGGGATTCACTTGTGCTAGCAAGCTAATCTTATTAGGATCACAATCAAAAGGTAAATTTCTTGATTTCTCTTTTTTTCTCAAGAAGATAGTTATGGGGTTTGAGGTAAACTAAGAGAAGGTAAAAGAATCAAGATGCAACAATTGCAAGAACGCAATAATCATGCGATAGACATTCTATTCTTTAAGCAGTATGGCACATTATATGGCATATCGAATGATCTTGGCTAATATTAGGAATGATTCAAGAACAAAGGCTTTCCATCTTTTTGGTTGATAGCAACTAGGGTCGTATCCATGGTTATTCTTTTTATCATGTAATATATATTAAATAAAAAAATTACCCATACTAATTAACTTAGGTTGGCCGACCATATTGGGCTTTGAGTCCAAATCTCTTTAATCAATCAATATTAAATACCAATAATGAAGCAAAACTGCTTGAACCCTTATTGGGCCTTTAATCCACGTCACTAATTATGAGTTTCATTAGGCTAATTTACCTTAGTTAATATGTGATCAAAATTTGCCAAAGAAACCCAATCTTTATTCATGCACTGCTATAACATGTTTAAGATGCAAATCCCAACATATCAAGGCAAAAAAAATCTTGTCTTTTGTATCAGGGCTCAATTGTCAAAACAAATCACTCATTCGACATTCTTATATAGCTATTAAGAAATAGTTGGAAAATAGGAGTCATCACCGATCATTTGGGCTAAGTCTAATCGAACACCTCTTAAAGTAACTCTTTTTAAATTTTTTAAATTCATTTTAAAAAGATTGATTTTAATGTCTGCATTAAAATTGAGAGAAAATGGGCTGGGAGTCGATTACATGGAAAGGATTTGCATCCCCATGATACTTTAAAATCATTACCATCTAGCCATATATTATCCAAAGTATTGTTTTCTTGGTTTTAAATTTTAGTATTCATCTATACTCTATAAAAATATTATAATGAATTTGTAAAATGAATAATCTAAAATTTTGCTAAAAATTTTCTAAGCATCTTAAAATTCAACAGAACATAGAATTTCACATTCTAGATTTAATGTTTAAGAAGATATTTTCAAATTAAGGACTAAGCTAGACATTTTCCTCATAGAAATGGAAAAAAATTCAAAAAGATTTCCTAATCTAAAACTTACATTGATTAAATTTAAAAAAAAAAACACAAATGAGAATAATAAGATAGACCAATTTGAAATGTGTCTCGTGACCAACATTAGATACTTAGAAAAATAACTGAATAATAATCAAAGGTTAGGTTAAATTCATGTCATGGGTCAAAGAAAAAAATATTTTTGAAGAAAAGTAAACAAGGTTCCAAAATTTAAGGAAAAAATTAATTTTTCAAAAGCATGGTTGGAAGACTAAGAAATTGGAAATTGATTAATAATTGAAAAACAAAGCATTTTATAAATAGTTTTAAGAAAAGATGAAAAAGGGTTTTAAGAAATCTAAAAGTCAAGCTTTGAAATGAATCTTTAGGAACCCACCACTCAGCAATGCCTTTGGACTTTCCTAAGGAGACCAAAAAACATCTATTCCAAGGTATTCAAATACCTTGAAAAACATTAGAGAAAAATTTAGAAACAATGCCCTTTACTGAAAATAAAAGATGGCTTTGACCGTTGTTGCCTTTCGAATTATTTCTTGACCCAAACGGACTACAAAAATTAATCAAGGTGGTGTTGGAATGATAACTCAACAAGATTGCACCAAAAAATAGTGCAAAATACCAAGAAAAGCATTTAAAAAGTGCAAATGCTTTTTCAATCAGGTTTGGCTATAGGTTACAAAGTACCCAACAAAAAATGAAGAAAAATTCATAAATATTCAAACAATTTTGAAATAAGATGTACAATACATTGTTGGAAAACTTATTCAATATATTTTAATCTAAAAATACTAAAAGATTCTTAAAAAATAATTTGCTAGACCAAAAATAGGATGTCATTCATTCTGCTAGCTAGACGTAAGGAATCTATATAGCACATAAAGAAAAATTTATTCTTAAGTTAAATGACCTTGAAATAAAAAATATAATACCTTGTCGGAAAACTAATTCACTATAATGCATCCTAGAATTATCCTAAAAATC
Organism: Adansonia digitata; assembly: GCA_029448705.1. Taxonomy (NCBI): domain Eukaryota; kingdom Viridiplantae; phylum Streptophyta; class Magnoliopsida; order Malvales; family Malvaceae; genus Adansonia; species Adansonia digitata. The sequence goes on along the minus strand of JAQSVH010009808.1, from coordinate 17,975 downwards.
CCATAAAAGCATTTCATGGGTGAATATTTTGACAACTAGACTTAACTGCAAGTAATAGTAGCTAAACTTGAGAATTGAGCACTTTTGGTTCTAAGGATGCATGCTCGACTTTTGAAATTTGCCTTTTTGATGTTTGAATATTCATAAGTAGGGAATTAAGATGAACAATATGGCACCAAGAACAAAATTGAAGAATTGTAACATAACTCAACTTTAACAGCTAAAAGCTAAACTTAAATCATAAGTGAAACATTCAAATGTCTTACTTTCTATCGCTTCTCACTTCCCTCCTTTAGAGACTCATTCTAAACACTTGTGAGGCATCTAGAGCCTTCTTACTAAGGTTGGAAACTACCTTTAAACAACAATGAAACTACTCTAATAAATGCAATGCCTTAATGCTCATCACAAGGCCATTAGTAACTAGGTTTAAAAAATCACTTTAGAAAAAATTTCATCAAACATTTGTTAATCTGACCAAAAGCCTAACAACGAACAAATAAAATCAAAGATCAAGTTAACAATTCATCATAGCCAAACCTAATTCATGCATTTCTAAGTTCACATTTCATCAAACATCATCAATGCATAAAGGAAAGCACAAGATCAACATTATCCACCATAATCGAACAAAAGTTAAGGGAAATGCACCATGGCTGGATTATTTCAACTTATTGTTTAGTTCAAATTGTATCCATAATCAAGCATAACACAGATCAAAACTACATTAAAAAGGCAAGCAGTTTGATACATATTTGGCAAATCAAAGCTAAGATCAAAGCACTTGGCTAATACTCCAAGCTCACTCATCAAAGCCAAATCAAATAATAAATCAAGCAAGAAAACACAAATAGATATCGAATTTCTTAAGAAAGGAATAAGAAAACATACATTTAAAGCTGTTCTTAAAGAATTTTCTTAGTTTTTTTCTTCAAGAAAGTTAAGAGTGCTTGGAAAAAATCTAAAATTGTTTGTAAAATGAAAGTCCCTTTTGAAATCGCACCACTCTCATGTATTTATAGGCATTTGGTCATTATTTTTCCCCTTCATCACACATATATAGCTATAAAGGTGTCTACTAACTAATTAACTTCCATTAACCACCTCTAACAAGCATTAGCAACTTTTTGTAAAAAGTTTAAATGCCTTTTAATTTGAAAAATAATTTGCCAATAAGACTTTGCGCATGTTCTAGATCTATTTTGGCCATATGATGGAATTAACAATCTTGATTTCTTTTTTTGATCTAATTAATTCTAATGTATTCATTCAAAATTCCAATTGTATGTTCCTTTTTATAGTTAAAATAGCCCCTAACAACTTTTTTATGAAAAATATAGATTTTCCTATCCCAGACTTCTTGGTTTAAGATCTTAAAAATTTGTTTTCTAAGCTTTGCTCATAACTTGAAATTAACTACACTTTCTTGATCTTCTTAAATGCTTAAATTCATAATGGTGTAATCAATTTTGAATTTGCATTTTTGAGCTCCATAAATTTGAATGCCGACCTTTCTTGATATAATTAGGTTTACTTTTAATTGACTTTTGAGTTTTTGTTAGCTTTTAAGTTTGACCTTTAAACTGGGCTTTTTTTGAATCTATATCTTCAATAATTGTTTTATCTTTTTTAAAAGGCATAAAGAAGCCAACTTCCACTTTACTTGATTTTTATGACTCGAGTCTTAGTTTTCCATATCCAAAACCTTTTCTCTGAATTGCTCGATTAAGCACATGTGCCTTTTTCTAATAAATTCACACTTATTAAACTATTTCAAGGTGTAGGCTAAACCTTATAACCATCAATGCTTCATCCAATATGATCTGAACTAAGACATACCAGTTAACTTTCTAAAACCTAGAAGAAGTCAATAGGGGGCTCAAACAATTTTCAGTGTCTATATTCACCATTCATCTAGTCTAAGATTAGAAAGCTAACTTTAATTCTCAATTAAATCTTTTTGCTCAAGTGAAACATTTCACATCTGCAAGTCTCTAATCAATGTTATCATATAACACTAAATTGAATCAAGGCATGATTTTGAATAACCCATTATTTAAAAATCAAAAATTTAATTCTCTATCAAATTTTTCAATAGGTGAAACTTTTTGAACTTGTCACAATTTAATTTAGCTAAGTCATCAATGTCTTCATAAGATAACCATATCCTCTTTGTAATATTAAGGAATTAAAATTTTGGATTTATCAAATCCTAATAATGCCTTCATATTTCTTAACCAAACTCTTTAATTAAGTCATTCAAATTTAACCTTTTATTCAATTAACTTAACTTAATTGAATCATAAGTTTAATTTAACAATATCGTCCTATTGTATGTCCTATTAGGTTTCTAATATGTTGGCAATGAATGTAATTAATCTTTTTAATTAAATTCATAGATCAAGAGTGAGATCTACAGACCCATTATGACTACCCAAATGTTGAAGAGTAAAGATGACCTTTTCAAACTTTTCAATAATCGGCCTATTAATGTGATTCGATTCTTTCACCAAGTATCACAGAAAGACCATGATCATGCTGCAATGTCTATTTATGTCTTAATCTATGTTAATTCTTAGAGCATATGGTTAGCCTTATGAATTTAGAGAAATGATCTCTTTCAAATCATCATGAGTTGGCCATGTTAACTAAAGCTAAGAAATGAATAAGATATGTCATTATTATCACCAAGAATGGTGAATTCTTTCCAGATTGCTTATCCACTTTGTATGTGCCATGCAATGCCTATAAACATCCTACCTTTGGCATCCATCAAAGTGGACATTTTCGTGATGATCTCTAACTATGACACTCCTGATTCGAGATGATCCGCTATCTCTAGTCTGAGGACAATTTATATGATTAAGACATGCAAACATTTCCATAACCACTTAAGTGGTAGTATCAAATGGAGTTCTTACATAAGCAAAATTAACTTGTTTCCATAAAACAAGCACCCACATGTCATCCCAAGTATCCCTTATACTTCACGCTATGAGATTAGTTACTTACTTCATAAGTACAAAGATCACTAACATGGGCTTCATCCAATTAGTGGTTTCATGATTATTCATTAAACCATTAACATGAAAGAAAACCTTGAATCACTTGACTAAGTGATAGGTTTGTATTATTAACTAATTTATGCCTCAGCTAAGCCAATTGGCTTTAGGGCATATGCTAACAATCCATAGCTTTCAAAATCTTCTCTAATTGCATGGTAAAAGATTCAAAAAGTATCTTAACTTGGAATATTGCCTTTTTTAAAAAAATTAAATCCAATTTTTATGCATTTGACCTAAACTCATTTTTTTACTTTGATGAAATGCATGCTGGAAATGAGAATGAATCCCTAATTGAATAGTGCAAATTTGAATTACTTTAAAATGGCTTAGGATTTATATAACCATAAAATTTCCTATATTTCCAACTAGTTAGATGAAACATAAGAATTAAAAAAAAAGAAATACAAACCAGTACTTTAGAAAGGTATTTCATGTTTATTGTAGTTTTCGAAATCCTCTCTAATAGTATGGTGAAAGATTCAAAAATATTTAACTTGGAATATTGCATTATAAAATAAATATTTGAAAAAAAAACCAGCATTGAATGTATTTCTCTCTTTCATTCAAAGACATCAAATGTCTATGAGGATAGTTGAATACCTCAAAGGAGACTTAAATTGAAACCAATAAGTTTAGGCACTAAATTCTGCTTAAATTAAGAAAGTGTTTGAATGCCATTGTTGACGGTATGCAGATACCTTATTAGCAATTTCTATTTTTAAGATTATCATTTTAAAATAAATGTAAATAATGGTGACGTAAAGACCAAAAAAAGTTTTTTTTGATTTTGGTCACAAAATAGGGTATCTTTGAATGCTAAAACTTTGGTTTTAGCTAATTAGGCTTTGGATTCGATTTATTTTTTTTTAAATAGGTCCAAAGAGATGCTACCATAGTGATTTAAGACCTAAAAAAAAATTATGTTTGATTTTGGACATGAAGGTGGTATTTTGAACAATTAAGCTTTTAGATTTAGTAAATTGGGTTTGGGTTTATGCCAAAAGTTGGACTTTAGTAAAAATTTTATTTTTTGCTTGAAAATGATCTTAAAAAGGCTTAAACATAATGATTAAGAGGATGAAAAAAATTTTGAAATTATGATTCAAAAATGATACATTTGGGAGAGTTAAAAGTTTGGTTTTGCAAAAATTGAACTAGTGCATTTGGCCAAAAGCGTTAGGCTTTTAAAATTTTGATTTTTTATCAAAATCGTATCGAAAGGGGTTGACCATAGAGTTTTAGGGGTAGTGATAAAAAGTTTTAACTTTGAATAAAAAAATTAAACATTTTTGCTTGTAGTTTTACTTCAACCTCAATTATTTGTTGTCTATTATACTTAATATCCTGAAAACTCATTAAAAAAAGCACACTGACCATGGAATGTTGAGCGACTGCATATCAAAATGAAATTGGGAGAACCTTTCAAAAATTATTTTAAAATGGCAAAAGGTTGGCTCCATGGAGTGATATCAAAACCAAAATACTTTACAGTCATAACTTTTTCACCCAAAGAAACCATCACAAAAAACAGTAGCATCTTTACTTGGAAGTCATCATAATAAGCATTTAACAAAACCCAATAAATATGTAAACTAAGGAGAATGCCAATGCCTAACTAAAGAGACCATAGTCAGCTACAATAAACATAACAACAACTCAAAACATTTTCTAGAAATGAAAGCTTTTTATTTTTTAAAAAAATATTTTTAAAAACCTCCAGAAATAAAAGAATGGATGATGATCAACACAAAAAGAAGAAGAAAAGAAACTACTTTAAAGAATAGACTAGAATGTTAAAAAATTAAGAAATCTTATTTCTTCCTTAGTTTGTTTTCCTTTTTTATCTGTCCTTTTTCCCCTGTTTGAGAGAGTTGTTTTGGAAGGTAAGGATGAGTGAATGAATGAAAAAAATTTGAAAGGGAGAGCGCTTTTACTTGCCTTGGCTAAAACCCTTTTAGTTATTTTAAGCTCTTCTTTCTTCCTCACAAGCTACCTTCCTTAAGTTCACCTCCTCCTTATGTACCAACACAACTTATTGGTCCTAAAATGGACAACTAATATCCTAATTAAAAACTAACCTTTTCCTATTAGTTCAAGAAAGCCATTTTACAGCCTTTTATTAAAAAAATTCACCCCTATAATTTTTAAATTTTTTCAATTAAGTCCTCAAAATATATTATTGCCAAATGATCGAAATCCCTTTGCTCCTTGGCCAAAATTACAAGGAATACCTAGGTACGTGAAACATGAAATTCAATGGTGGCATTAATTTTTAGGGAAAATTGCATTTTTTATTTCATTAATTTCCTTGTTTCGATTTGACTCTTAATTGAACCTCTAAAGTCAAAATTCCTCCTTGATGTTTATCATTATGGCCAACATCGCTCTATGGCATTCCACCAAAAGTGTGGATTTGCTAGACCTAAACCTCTCAAATTAACCTCTCGAGAATTTTCCCATTGGGTTCTTCATTGATTTTGCCATTAATTGTCCTCCATCGACATTTCTTTTTAGATTCTTAATTTCACTTTAGCAAAGTCAATATCAAACTTTCTAACTCTTGCAATTTAATATCCTGAAAGTCCTATTTATTTATTATTTTTACCCTTTCAATATTATCTTTTATTGACCAAATTGACCAATTCCTCATCTTTCCTCAACTAACCTTTCTTGTATGCTCACTTTCTAAATGGTATGGTTAATTTCATCATTGATCACCTTTTAAGGCTCTGATTTTAGAAGTCTTCTTTTTTCCTCAAACTTCGACTTTTTGGCTTGAACTATTAATTTTTTTTTACTTAACCTTTGACTTTTTAATCAAGCCTTTCTTCGACTTTGATTGACTCAATTAATCATCCCATCATCTTTAGATAGCTTAATTGAGTCAGATTACACTCCTAATTTCACTTGTTTATCTCTCCATATCTCCAATTCCAATTTTTCCGATTTGGCATATTTTTCCATTTATGCAATTAAGATTACATACCATTGTTTTCCATCTAATTGGGCTTGTACATGTTTTGATCATCTAATTAGGCCTTCTAGACATTGATACATTTAGTGGATCTAGGTTAAGAGATACCTACAAACAACCAAAATAAAAATTAAAAAAAAAAATCGATTATGGGGCCTAAACAAAAGTAGGTGTCTACACTTTCCATAAAATGTACCATTTAAGTTTTCCAACCATTCCAATTACCTTAACCTAGTCTTTTGTCATTAATATTCAATCTTGGATATAAGGGAAAGGAATATCTTTGGTGATCAAGGATCTCGAGAAAAAAATAATTTGAAAGTCTAAACAAAATTATGTGTCTATAATATATGTCAATTGTTTACTCACTATTCTCCACAAATATATATAAAGATTGTTTCTATTACACATTTATACAAACTTTTTAGAAAAAGGTCTAGTAAAAAAATATAAAATTCATAGGCGATCCTTTTAAATGATAAAATGTTTCTTAATCTTTTGCTTGAAAAAGTAACTTAAAATTCTAAGAAAAATGAAAATAAATTTATGGATATAATTACATCAATAACATTACTTTGCTATTATGTCGTTTAAGAAACAGAATAAAAGATAATTATGTAATAATTATTTTCATTAAAATCATAAAATAAAAATGTCTTAATTTGCGTATTACTTTAAAAAATCAGTTCACTTCTATTTTAATTATTCATATAATTAATATTAATTTCTATTTTATATAGATAGCTCGTACATCAGGCGAGATTAAAACTAACTTATCTAAAATCAATTTGAGAAACTTGACAGTAATGGTTTTGGTCCAAAATAAGAAAGGATGGAATTGTATAAGGCGGCTATCCAATTATTTAGTTCAGTCAAGTCAATTAATTTAATCTAACAGTGAAGAAGTAGCCAATTCAGTTTCAATAGAACTTTCTTTGGTGTCGACAAATGAAACCATGACTACAACATAATTATCCAATTCCATAGTCCATTCTCATAATTTCTTATATAGTTAATACAATTATATTAATTATACACCTCTTTACGCTACCTGTTAATTAGTTTCTCGCTTTGCTATATAATTTGGATAGATGGAGAAGTTTTGACTGCCCAAAAGTCCATACTCCAGAGTTTTTATGGATAAGATCAACGATATTATTTCTAGAAAGAATTAATTGTCTAATTCACCAGCTAACAATGCTAACAACAAATCCATGTACTTTGTTAGTAACAAATCCTTTTTCACCTTTTTACTGCTTAATAGTTACATCAAGTTAATTACATGTAATTAATTATGATAATTTTTTATTAAAGCCAAACACAAAGCCCAATATGAAATTCATTCAACAGCTTAAAATGCACCCAAAATTTCACTCTTAATCTTTTCCTGCACGCTAGTATATGTGTCAAGACCACTGCCTTTAGAGTCACCATCATATTCATGTCTTGCTAATTTAATTCATTTTATGACAGATGATTTTATTATATATTCATTTATGAAGGTAAACAAGATATAATATATATATATCACTGGGTTATTCCATTATTATTAATTGATTTAAAGATATCTTGCTTATTTAATTTGTTATATACAATACTTCATAGTAAAACTCTATGCTGATCTATAACCTTTTATCAATGTTTTATTTTCCTCTATAATTTTTAAAAGTTATATTGACTATTACAATCTTTATCATCAATATTTCATTTTTGTCCGTTATCTTTAAAAGTTACATTTATCATCTTTAATCTGCAATTAGAATTTCATTTTCATCCACAACTTTTAAAAGTTTAATGTTCCAATATTCACAACCTTTATAAAGATTTTACCTTTCATCTATTATATGTTAAAGTTAAAAAAGTTATGAAATGTTAAAGTGAGCACTAATTGTCAAGTTACAAGACACGATACATGCATGGTAAGATGTATAACACAGTTAGAATTATGTATCTCAATTATTTTTTGTGTTTAGGAAAAAACACATTCATTTTGTTTGAACAAAATTTCTTTTCTTGAAAAGTAAAAAGATGATATTAATAATTTGAAGATGAACAATTCAATGCAAAAACTAATTTTAAAGACATTAAACTATATAATTTTTATAAAAAAAAAATTGGGAGATAAAAAAATTTTATATGGTATATTACTCTATATATAATATACTTTTCTAAATAAAATTTATCTTTGTGTGAAAAGAAGGAACAAATTTGGGGGGAAAATGAAAATAAATATAATTTTTTTAATCATTAGAAGAAATTGATTGGAAATTGTCACAATGTGCTTGTGACACGAATTTTGAGCACATTGGATTTGATAATTAATTTCAAGGTTTTGTTGATCACTCTCGTAACATGGCTCGAATATGAATCTTGACCAACTCGACTTAAAATGACAGATGTACCCCTTATTCCTATATACATTAATATATCATTATTTTTTTATTTTTTTAAGGGCCATTTCATTATTAATATTGTTGTTGTTGTTGTTGTTGTTGTTGTTGTTGTTGTTATTATGATCATCGTCATCATTATATTTGTGTCTAGGGACTAGGTTGTCAAAATGAATCGCTCACTTGACTTAACCTTAAATATTCATTACGAAATGACTATTTATTTTGAAGTTGCCACCAACTTGTTTTGGCTAGGTGAGATTGTTCATCTATCGGAGCTTATGTTTTAAGGGTTATGAAACCCATAAAAACAAAACCTGAGGTCCATGTTGATACCAGAGATCATGTGAAAAGGTTCTGGAGTTAGTTACAATAACGAGTAAAGGTCGACCATCTCATAATGGTCGAAAATTAGTACCTTATTAATTACGTATTAAATTAAATTCTAATTTTTATTTAATTTCAATATTTAGTATTTAATTGTAATTCCCTTATATAATATTTTATCAAATAAATTTATTATTCTAAGAAAGTCAAATTTTTAATTTTTTGAAAATAAGAATATCTTGCACACTCTTCCGGTGAACCAAAAGAACACGAAATTTTTTATCGTTCTCTTTCGTACCCAACTGGATGGCTGATGGAATATGAAAGGTTTTTAAAAATCAAAATATCTTTTATACCCCATTGGAAACCAGTGGAATGCAAAAGGTTTTATTTTTACAAAAATTGAAAAATCTTGTTTTTTTTATTTCAAAAGGATATATCGTTATTAAAATAATTCGTAAAACCCCTTTCATATATGAGGAGAAATTTTACGTACCATTTTAACTCTGAGATATCGCCTTAATTTTAAAAAATATCTAATTTTATTAAAAAATTAATAAAATATCCTAAGACCCTAAAGTAGTCTAACATAATGAACCTATCCCTAATGTGTACTTTCAGGATGAAAGTATCTTAATCACATAGGATTTGGTTCTAATGTGAAATTACTAAAATATCCCTAAGGTCTACCTTTAACATTGAAGTATCCTGGTAAGCCTAAAGGACTTGACAACTTTATAAAGGGACAAACCTATCCCTGTTATGTACCTTCGACATATATGTATCCTAGTGACCATAAAATATTTGGTTCTAGGGTAAATTATTAAAATACCCCCAAGGTTTAACTTCGACATATACGTATCCTGATAACCTAAAGGGCTAGATGGCATCATAAATAAACAATCTACTCCTACTGTACACCTTCAACCTATAAGTACCTCGGTGATCACATAGGACTTTATTCTAGAAAATAACTAAAATACCCTTATGGTGTACCTTTGACCTATAAATATCCTGGTCACTAAAGGGCTCTAGAATAATATGAAATGACAATTATAACCTCCATGGGTAACTTAGATATAAAAAATGACTTAAAATGAAAAAATTGCTAATATGTCCTTGAACTTTTCTAAAATTACATTTCGTGCACTAACAAAAAACCAAAAAAATATAGAAAGTTTTAATATTTTGCTAGACTTTTTCAGAGGACTGGAAAAATGTTAGAAATATTTTAAAATGGCAAAAATAACCCTAAATGAATGACTTTTCCTAGTGTACCTAAAACTTTTCCATTTTTTTTTCAATTTAGTCCATATATAATAGAGAATCACAAATTAACACTAAACACATTATGGAAAAATTACAAAAACCGCACTAAAATTCATGAAAATGATTTGGTCAAACACATATGGCCACAAAACAACTTTTTCACATTTTGAAAATTAGTCCTCAAACTTTTTAAAATTACAAAAAGGTCCCTAAAATGTTAAAAATGTCTAAAACATGTTAGAAATTGCCAGAAACACTCCTCTAAAGGCACTGAAGGCTTTTGACTAGCAAGAATGGCCCTAAAAAATATTTTCAATATTTTACAGCACAGTTTCTAGATTTCTTAATATTACAAAATAATCTAAAAAACATACAATCACCACAAAATTAAGCATAAAATGTCATCAATATATCCATTAGATTTAGCCAAGGCACAGAAAAGAAACATACATTAATATTTTCCAACACAACACCATGAAATAACCATGAATGAATATCATCGAACTTACACAGAAAAACATCACAAAAATAAGTATATAAATATATTTATCAACATATTAACATGAAAATATTCAGAAAAACAATATAAACATAAACATATATATAAAACAAAATCAACACATCAGCAACAATAACATTTCATAAAAAAATCAAACTATAATAAAAAAAACTTTAATGTAACAACAAAATATAAGAATTGTTCATAGTCACCATGTTTAGCCTTTCAACATGGATGAAAATTCATAAGCTTTAACATGATTTAGACTAATCAAATAAACAAAAACTAAAGAAATTAAGTGTTTACCTTTGAAAAAAGCGCAAAAAACTAAGTAAATTTATTTTTTTAGTGTTTTTTTTCTTCTAAAAAGCCAAAGCCTTTGCATTGGAACAAACTTGCCGTTTTTATTGGGGAAGGATTCGGCCAAGGCGTTGGACAAAACACCATGGGCGAAAGTCTTCTAGGATTTTCTAATTTTTTCTTTTTTTATTATTATTATACATTTATTTTGATTTTATTTAAATTAATTAAGTTTATCATTTTATGGATTATGTCATCCATGACATCATTAAGCTCCAGAGAATTTTAGATGATTTTTGTATAATATATAAAATTATACCATAAAAATTAATTAGAAAGATTAAATTATAAATATAAAAATTCATATATTTGAAATAAAATTTTATATGATCAACTTAATTTAATCTAATAATAAAACCAATTTTAATGTTCAAGAAAAAACCATTAAAATTCTAAACTAGTAAAATTTTATTAGAAAAACCTTACAGTGAAAAATTGTTATATGTAAAAAAATACAAAATTCATAAAATAAATTAAATTTTGAAAAACTGATAATGTGAATTAAAAAATAATACCTGAAGAATTTTAAGAATTATAAACTAAGGAAAATCTTGCCAAAAAAATTTGTGGAGTAGAAAACTTTGTATCATGAAAATAGAAAAAAATTTTAAAAAAAAATACAAAACTACTAAATTAAACTGAATTTTGAATAATTGATTTATTGTGAATTGTCCAAAAATATTTGGAGAATTTTAAAAATTATAAACTCAAAAAAATCTTACTGAAAGATTACAGAGTAAAAAGCTCTGTACCTTAAAAATAGAAAAATTCTAAAAAAATATATAAAAATCACAAAATAAATTAAATTTTGAAAAAGTGATTTATTTTGAATAAATCAATAATATTTGAAGAATTTTAAAATTCATAAACTCAAAAAAATTTTAACTCAAAAAATTTACAAAGTAGAAAACTCTGTATCTTGAAAACGAGAAAATTTTAAAAATATGTTCAAATTTTATAAAAGTGAATTTTATTCAACACGTTAATCAAAATATTAATTTATAAAAATAATAAATATAAAAACTTGAAATCCAAAACAATTTTTACCAAAAAACATCATGAGTATGGTACTCACGGCATTATGAAAAATTCAAAATCAGTTGCTAAAATAGACAACTTGGCACATTGTGGTATAAAATGCCAATATAAATTTTTTTTCTTGAATATTTTTTATATTTTAAAATGCATATCGACATAAATATTGCATAAGTATCGTTAAAAATATATGACAGTCAACTTCCCATACTTTACAAAAGATTTTTGAAAAATTCTTAAAAATGAGAAATTTGACCATGATAACATCTGTAGAAAAAATTTCAAAATTTTATAAGTATAAAATTAAAAAAATAATTATTTTATCTTGATATTTGTCTTTTTTAACTGAGATTTGCTGCGTATGACCCTTGAAATGGCACTAATCTTATCATGTGCACTGCGGTCATTTAAGCACAACCAAACAGGTCTTGAAAGTGTCAACTTCAGTAAAAGAAAATTTACCTCTATTGTGATAAGTACCTAAGTTCCTATCTCGGATATATATTTTTTGGATTATCAAAGAATGGGCTCAGACAAAATTAGTGCCATAGTTGCCCCTCTTTGGTCGTTGCTAAGAATTAGGAATAGGGTAAAGACAAATAGACATAATTTTCTTCGAGCAGTATAAGCTTTTCTAAAAGTTTTTTTTACATATGTATGCCAACTGCATCATTTTTTCATACATATATAACCAACTGCATCAATTAATTTTTTTTCATTTAAGTACCAATTTCGTCGGAAGATTAAGCCAAAGCCATAATCTACTTTTAGGCTTGGTGCCAATTTCAAAGGGTTATAGCCATCATCTACTTTTTGGCTTGGTCCCAATTAGGCTGAAGCCATCAACTACTTTTAGGCTTAGTGCCAATTTTGCCAGGAAATAGCCATCAACTACTCTTAGGCTTGGTGTCGATTTTGAAAGGACATATCTATCATCTGCATTTGGGCTTGGTGCCAATTTTGATTAGGTCGAAGCCACTATCTATTTTTGGGCTTAGTGGCAATTTTGCCTTGAAATAGCAATTAGCTATTCTTGGGATTGGTGCTAGTTTCTAAGAGACATAGCATTCATCTATTTTTAGGCTTTTCATTATGGACACCAACATCAACTAGCTATTATTCCGACTAGTTACATCAGGCGTTCATTTCAAGGCTATTTTTTTTCAAAGCCTTCTTCACCTCCCTAACATAGGATCGTGTGAAGAGGTGATAGATTTCTTTAAAGACTTCTTCACTTACTTAACAATAAGATCATGTGAACAGATGATAGAAATCCATTGAAACTTTAAAAATCTTTTAGATGCTTCGAATATCACCATTGAACTTTTGAAATTTTTTTAAATACGTCAAATATCACCATCAAAGCTTTAAAAATATTTTTGAATACTTCAAACATCACCATCAAAGCTTTGAAAACTTTTTCGAATACTTCAAATACCACCATCGAAGCCTTGAAAATTCTTTTAAATGCTTTGAATACCATTATCAAGGCCTTGAAAAATTCTTTTAAATGCTTCAAATATCACCATCGAGGCCTTAAAAATTCGTTTAAATGCTTCAAATATCACCATCGAAGCTTCTTCAAAGCCTTCTTCACCTGCCTGGCAATAGGATCGCGTTAAAAAGTGATAGATTTCATACATCATAAGGATTCCTATACACCATCAAGACCTCATTAATTTGAGCCTTACTGTTGTCAATTTCTTTTCTTCTTAATGGCTTGCTATTGAGGTTTAGAGGGTGACTTGGTGTTTGCCCCTTAAAATCTTTCTTCTAATCTTGATTTAAAGAATTTATAATTATTTAATTTTTCCTGAAAAGCCATCAAATATCAAATTAGTGTTCACTAATCAAAGATATAACTTATGCAGTTGAATAAATATCTGTTCTAGGCATATTTACAAGCTTCTATTAAAATCATGAAAAATATCATAATTCATCAAAATTGTAAGATTTACAAAATGAGATCACCTTTTCATTCTAACTTGTGAGAGTATCTACTTGATTAAAATTTATAACAATTTTAAAATAATTTCAACCATGAATTTTCCAATATCAAGGATAATGGATATGCCATCTTCATCAGAATGTTAAAGCTTTCTATGATCGATGATCACCTTTTGAGACATTTTTAAATAAGATGAACAAATTAATTTAAAGGCATAAATGGGGTGACACTGCTAAAATTTGATTTAAAACAATTAATACAACAAGGTTTAGGTTTATCCATACCAAATTTAGTTAGATGTTCTTTCCATAGGAGTTCCTTGAAAGGCAAAAAATAAAGTTATAACATCATTTTGATCTTTAAATGCAATTGCCCGATAGGTGTTAAATTAATTTTAGTAAAAAATAAGTCTAAAAAGGTTAATTCAGAATATTTTGGCAAGTATCAATTTTTAACATAAGGTACAAAAATTTTGAAAGGTTATTTTGAAAGGAGTCAATGTTTGGGAATTTGATTCAACATTTTGCTGATATCATGAAATTTCCAAAGGTTTAGGATCATTTCTGAATTAGCATGGATAGGTTTTTTTTCTTTAGTAGCTACTTTTTCAATCTAAGAGTGATTCCCAAGCCTTTAAGTTTGTTATAGATTACCTTTTTTTGGGTTTTCACTTAGAACTTCATTTTTTTAATTAATTACCCCATCATATTCTTGAGAGCTCAAAAATCATTTAAAAAATGAATTTGAAAGGAGCTTCTTAGGAATATCCTGATAGCTCAAATAGCTATGTTTGATGAAAATGGATTTTGTTAGATATGTAATGTAGGTCATGGTTTAGGGTTTAGAAAGAAAAGGATAAATAGGCCTAAATTACATGTTTTAGAGTAATTGAATTAAGGATCATTTCCTTTTAGAAAGGATTCAAAATAGCATTTCTTTTAAAATGAACAAATCTTCATTTCTTTAACATTTTTTGCTTTTCCTTTTCTTTAATTTTTCTTTTTTTTTTTCATTTTTTTCTCATTCTTTCTTTAACATATTTTTCTTTGTTCTTCATTCTGAAAGAACTTGAAATTTTCTTTATTCGTTATTTTGAATATTTGAACTTTCTTTGATTTCATTATTTGCCTTATGACATTTGACTTATTCTTCTTGTAATTTTAGATTGGAATTTGCCCTTTCTAATGTTAAAGCTTTGCTTCACTTGCCCCTCGTATGGAGGGTGATCTTTGATTAGGGTTCAAAGAAAAATAAATCATCAAGCTTGAAGAGGCTATAAAGGGATAATTTTCCACAGTTGCGAAAAAATAGAGAAAAAAGGCCATTTTTCATTTCAAACAAAATCATTTGAACTGGTAACCATTTTGATACAATAAAAGGGTTATTTTCTTCTTGAAATCATTTTGAGTACCTCAATAACATGATGTTGTACTCAATTTTTAAAGGCTTGAGGTATGCCCCTTAACATCATCAGCTCCATAGCCACCAATGAATCATGATTGTAGTTAAGCCTTTGAGAGATAAAATCAAATTAGCATAGAAAAAAATCTCAGATTTCACATCTTATTTATTAGGTTTTGGATTGAAAAGGTTTTATTCAAAAAAAAAGGAAATTTTTGGCTCATATTTAGTTTCATTCTTCCTAAATCAAGGATTTGGAAGAATGCCATGAAAATTAGGGCAAAAGTTTATCCAAATGAGGGAGATCTCAGAATTACTATCATCATCTTAACACATATCGAACTATCAGCATCTGAATCTTTTAGGAGCATAACCTATTTGTCCAACCTTTAAGGAAACCATGAAAAGAATATTTAGGTTTGAAAGTTCTATGGTTGTAAAAGGTTCATGATTGAATGTTTGGGATGCTCATATGTGTGGAAATAAAGGATTTTTCTAAGAGAGTTTAACCTGTTGGTAATCGTCTATTAAAGAATATTTTTCAAAATGCCCCCATTATCCCAGATATTAGAAATCATTATTAAAAAAATTCATGAGCCATAGAAAAATGCATACTGTTTACAAACCAAAATTTATTTCATAATTCATAGTTTCTAAAATATATATATACAAAGTTTTAAAGTCAAAAAACTAAAACTGCCCTTGATTGGCATACTACCATAAAGTCGATGACCCTTAGACCAATCATCCTTAATAAGCATCAATCGACTCTTGGAATATTGCTGGGTTAGCATTTCTTAGAGCTTGTACATTGCTTTTGAAAGTATTGCAATTCTCCATGGAATAACCTTTCATCTCTTACTGATACTCAAATCTGACGCTTGGATTATACCATTCTAAGTGGGGAGGTCTCCTAAGCGTTGTCGAGACAGTGAAGATCATTTAATTAAGAAAGAGTTCGATGTAGGAAATTTATGGGACATGAAACACCTTCATCATTTTTCTTTTTTTGCTTTTGAGAATCGCTTGAACTTTCTCTCAAATTTTTTTCTTTTTAAAACTCAGGGTTAAAAAAGTTTGCGTAAAGGGCTATAAACCTATTGAGGTCGCTGAATGATGAAAAGTTGAGGGCAAAGATTTTGCTCAAATGGATTTCCTCACTTTCTCGATTCACCATGAGACTGGGTTCTATTAGTAATGTCTTATTGGCATTTAAGGACGGGATCACTTTTTTGCCTCACATATTCCACCTGGCTAGTATCCATGATCTTTCCCCTTTTTATGCATTGTTCAATTCTTTCCAAAGTAAACAAAATATTTGCAAACTCAAAAAACACATTTTTAACCAATTTGTCATAGTATAGAGATGGCAAAGTATCAAAGAAGTAGGCGTGCATTTTTCTGTTCATGAGAAATGGTTGAACCATTTATAAGTGTATCCTCTACAACTCTGGTTAGGATTTTTTTCTCATGTTTTAGAGGGTTCCTTGATCCAAAGCGATTTCTAACCTATGCTTATATTGTTATAAAAATGGTCAAGTCAAATCCCTCTATGTGCTCACTTAGCTTCTTTCTAATTGGAAGTACCATTCCAAAGCTGCCCTAGTCAAGCTTTCAGGAAAAATATGGATGAGCAATTTCCCATCTCTAGAATACCAAGCCATTTTATGGTAATATGTCATCAAATGTACTTTAGGACATGTCAATCTGCCATGCTTTTCAAACTTTAAAATTTCAAAATTTGGCAGGAAAAATTTGGCGCCAGACTACGTCCTTCTTTCCAGCCTCTAACCTTCTTTCAAGAAGTTGTAATTTTCCCTTTTCAATTTTTGCTTTAGCTAGCCTTTCGCCCTTTTGCTTATGCCTTTTTTCTTTATCGAAGTCAGGAACTATTGACTCCGTTTATGTGACATTATTTTTTGCATCTACCCCTTATAGAATGGTATGAGAGTTAATATTAATGGCTATGGTGAATTAGGTGGAGGCATATTTTGTTGTGCATCCCAGGTGTTTGTCATCTATATATCTTGAATATTAGATAATGGTCTTTCTGCTTACACTTCCCCGATACCCCGGTAAAAGTGTTGGTAGTGCCTTCTGATTGTTGGTGAACTGGCTCCTTTGTCTTGAGTGGTTTGATCGAACTTAAAGTTTTCGCTTGCATTTATTCTTGTTATGTTGTATTTTCCATTTAGCAATTTGTGTTACTTTACCTAAAAATGAAAAAAAAGAAAGGAATATAGGTTAGTTTGTACCACTATATGTCTTGTTCACATAAATCTTTATTATCATCCATGTATATATGTCAATGAATGGAAAAATTAGGGTATGAATTAATGAATAGATAAACGAATGAATAAATACATGAATAAATGAATGAGTAGAGCAGCATTTTATGAGACAAATTGGATGTTAAGCAATAGGCTAAATATTAGACATGGAGTGATAAGGATCAAAAGATAATGGAAAATGATGAAGATCACAAGATAATATCTTTTTGTAACTGATAATCTTAGATAAAAATCAAATTATCTTATAAATCAAATTATCTTGTAATTGATGATATCCTCTAAGAGTTATCTTTTAGGAGTACAAATCATAACCCCCTATAAAACTAGTATAAATAAGGGTCATTCCATTGTATTTAGCATCAAGAAATAACAAATTCTCTTCTTCAATTGAGAGTCATTTCTCTCTTATAATTTCT